>JAHDVE020004689.1:0-39285 GCA_022606495.2 Halesus radiatus | reverse complement strand
ATTGTGACAGCTGTTTCGGCGTTTAAGGCCATTTTCAAACGGTCAAACTTTTCAAACCGCAGTTTGAAAATGGCCTTAAACGCCGAAACAGCTGTCACAATAATAACAACTAAAAATACTTGCAGAACTTAATAATAACATTATTAAATTTGATTTACATTAAATTTAATAAAAAAAAAACTATTATTATATTAGATTTCCTTTGCTTAATCTACGTGAAATACTAAGTACGTTTTATTTAGCTATTTCACATATATTTTTGTTCTATCTTTTAGGTACTGAGCCCTTGAGGTTTGATCGATGTCGATGTAAAAAAAAACATGCCGACAATTATTATTTTACACATAACTGCGAACTATTTTTTTAGTGCCCCGCAGAGAGCTTTAGCCACCGTGAGACGATTACTAACTATAGCTCTTTCCCCCTTTTCGTTATAATTCATTCCATCAGCGTGAGGCAAATTACCTGAAGATCGCACCTCCCAACAGCCAGACGTTTTTATTGGCCTTTTTCTCCGCGTATTATCCCTTATGCCTTTATGGCCATCCTCTTCCGCCATCTTGGTTCCGGCGTTTGCGGTTCGTGCCGTGTCCCATGTGACCTATATGGTTGCAGACAGGGTTACGCAAAGCATCGGTAGTCGCAGTTTACACCCTCTTACTTGCATGGAAATAATGATATAAAATCAGTCAGCTTGTTGAAAATGAAAATACTCTTATGACAAACGAAAACATCGTATCCATTATGTTAGCATTATGTATATAAACACGAAATTATTTCTTCTGATTTAGAGTAGTTCAAAGTATCGTGTTTGCAGTATTCGCACCAATACAATGCCGGTTCAAACCTATGCGCAAGCTTAGTCCTCCATCATAGCACCAGCTATATGTGGTTCTTATTGATGGGAGTACGGCTAATTTCTATATTGTCAGACTATTCGTGAACTAGGAATGTTTGTCTTGGAAAACATTAAATTAATTTGATCTTTATGGCATTTGGCTCCGAACCCATAAATCGCATGTTCAAATCCCGATTAATTTATTTTGAGTAGATTTGTATTTGCATCTCATTCCAGTGTGGAATATATCTGATGACCGACTACCATTTAGAATCGATACAAAATATTTTTAAAATTTGGGAATCTATAAGAATCCCGGGTGCGTAGCGACTATAGATAATAGAATTTGGTAGAATCAGCTGATTTTTTTTCCTGTTAATATCGTGTTTTATGTGGTTATTAAAATTATTTAATAACGGTAAATGTTACTGTTTTGTTACCGTAATTCTAAAAATTATAAAAAAATTATGAAGTATGTTAAAAAAGTTAACGATTCTTACGTAAATCTAGATATTATTTTTTTTGCTTTTGACCAATATACTTGAGCCACAGACGTTTTAACGAATTGCCGAATTTTATCTCGTTACAAGTTTGTCCACCGAGGGGAATTTTATTTCCCTTTATTAATTAAATATACTCCCTCTAAGATAGGCCACGAACCGCCTGTGGTAAATGTGCAATCTGTCTTAAATATGAGCTGAACCGTGGCCACCACTGTCCCCCCGGTTAAAATACAAAATAATCTGTAAAATGATCATTACAAATTTGTCGTAAATAATCCAAGTCTTAAAGTAATAGCATCACCCCTGCGCGCAATGAAGACGGACGGGTGTCCCGGTCCAAGGCGCCGGCACCGGTCCCGTACTTTTGGAACTGGGATCTCTGAAGGAGAACGGATGCCTTGACGTCTCTCGATCAATGGTCGTTGGAGGTATATATAACCGGACCGGTTTTACCATGCACCATACTACAGGCATCATCAGTGTGGAGACCACAGCAGGGTCATAATAATACAAAAATAATATAATTTTAATATAATGGTTACATCATGGCGGACGACAAATACGAAAATACCTATCTGATAATCCTGGAGAAATAAGACATGTTAGAGCTAATTCCTGCACATACCTGATTAGTTTTCAATTCGGTAAGGTACATTTATTATTATGTTTTATAATGTACTGCATAATTAAGTTCAACATATAATAAAAGTTCTACTAATTAAGCACATGAAAGCAAAGAAATCTGATTAGATTCGTTAATTTCTCAGCATTTTTTTTTAGAATGTTTACCTTACCCTTATTTTGTGGGTTTAATTCATATTCTCTTGCAAAATTAAAATACAAAGATTGCAATAGTATTTAGTTTTTTTTTCTTTTTCAAAGTGCTCCAATTTTTCCTAAGCTGAGAATCGAAATATTACTTACTGCCAATATTTGTGAACGCGCATCGGACTCTACTTGAAGATTCAACGAATAGTTCGAGTCAATAAAACTTTTGAGTTAATCATTTCTCTGGTCTGCGATCGCCACCGCCCTCCACGGCTCCATAGAAGGTCTTCCATCCCTGTGGCGGTGCCTGTTGCCACCCTCGCGGGGTATCTATCCGCTCGTAAATTTGATTCGCGATCTCGTTATTTTTGCAGGGAACAATCTCCCGCCGCTAAATCTTGCAGCCGCCTTCTCCGCGTGCCCCGTCGTGCCCCCGTGCCCCGTGCCCAGTGCCCCGTGCCCGTGCCGGTGCCCCGGGGGGCGGGGTAATAACACACCGCGTCTTTAAACTCCATAACGCACATTCTGCCTTGATGTAATAATATACTATTACGGTGTTTGATCGTTATTGGCGCTCTATTTCCCCTCAACTCTCGGTTCTTATCGCTGAGATTTTCCCGTAAATAATGTATTTTCCATGAATGGAGAGAGCTACTTAAAGAGGCTCTAATAATAACCTACACTGTTTTGGAAGATTACGTTCATTTGTACTTTATAAGAAACACCGTTTTCTTGATAAGAGCTGAAATGCCATGTTTGACGCTTTGATTTTTACCATAACATCCCCAAAGATTTTTCTCCTAGGCACGTCATCCCGCAACTACTAAATATGAGTACCTCAATATCAAAAGGTACTTAACGACCATTTTCGTTTTTTTCTAAACTTGAATGCAATATTTTTCGTTATGACAATTTCTACGTGGAAAATATAACTTAAAAAGTAATAGTTCAAAAAATCTAAATAATGTTTTCCATTTGGAAACTACAATAGCGAACGCAGTTGCTCTCAAATTTAAAAAGGGCCTAAATGGTCGTCAAGTACCTTTTGATATTGAGGTATTCATATAGTTAATCTTATTTTCTTGCGAATTTGGATGAATTGTGTTTATTGTCGTATACACGATATCATTCGTTGATACCAAAGTCGACGTACTCGTTTCTTTCTTCCTTGGGTACTTGCTTTTTTTCTATGTATTCGTTGGGACCGCGATCCTTGATACTCATGCTGGCTGCGGGTTAAAATCCCGACGTTGTTTTAAAAACAGTATTTTCTTTTTGCTTTGATTTTGCTCTCTGTTGACGAATGGATAATAATTCCAGTATTTATGATTTCGCTCCTTGAAACGTCTCTTGAAATAACTTAGGAACAAGATTTGTTTTGTCTGATACTAAATTTCACCTATCCCCTCCTGTACCCTATCCTTCAATCGACTACGCCTCACAAGATGGGTTTGGAAATTCCAAAGTTCCACTGGTTTAAGGCAGTATGCTCTTGCATTAAGAACGATACTCTTTATACATATTATTTCATAATGATATCACGCTTGTAAAAATTGTAAAAAACACGTAAAAACTAACTGTTTTTAAAATCTTTCAAATAATATATAATGTTACTTTGACTGTCAGTAGCTGAGTTGGCATCGCGTCTGGGTTCCACCTAGGTATCGTGAGTTCAATTCCTCGGACGGCTAAGTCCTCCACCACGATATTGTCAGGTAAAAAATGGCTAGTAGAATGTCTCACGAGACAATGATTTCACTAATTCGTGTACTTTCACCCCTTCAAATAACCCAACAAAAACGAACCGTAATCTTTCCAGATCCACTCTTCACGGAGCGTAGTCACAAGAATCATCGGATCATTTGTACCAGTTTAATAATGCGGGGCTAAAGAACCCTCGTTCCTCCGCCCCGCCCCCGCTCCCTTTTAATGTCTCGCCAGATTGACTTTTATGTTCAATGTAAACCGCGCTTTGTGGTCCATGACTGTTTTGCTTCAGCCTCTCCCCTGCGCAGTGTTCAGTGTTCCCGGTCTTTACACAGATTCTCCACTCTTTAACCTCGCCGCGGAAGCTTTATGGGAGATTTTATGCTAGACACCAAACCGACAGTTAAACTGCTTTACAAGGCGCTCCTCGTATTATACCGCGAAACCTTTAAAGTGGGCTCGAGGAGCATTTCTTATTTAATTGGTAATCTCTTTCGAGTTAATGTATTCAAAAGCACATGTGCGAGTGATGCCGCGAGCTTTATGGGGAATGAAACGAGAATTATCGCCTTTATAATGCCTTAATGTGGCGCGGACCTTTCGCCGCGCTGAATTATTTTCCTTTTATTACGAATTTATCTCGGGAACTCAAATGAAGCGGGGAGGCCAACTTTAATGCTTATTCTTTTGGAATTATTTTTACACTTAAACCTACCGTGACTATGAAAAGGGTGATCACAGGCCGAGAAAATCAAAAAATAAGTTGCGGGAATTATCAGGTTTTTTATGGTTGTTTTTTTTTTTACGATACCAGAAGACCATTCTGATAAAATTTCCTAATCTTTCAGAAGGCCCCTACTTCAGTAAATATATTATCTATTTTTATAAACAATAATTATTAATCTAAAACACTCATCCAAATTGAAAAAACCTTCCGAGCAAAGATAAATGTCGCCGGCAGGACTCGAACCCGCACCCTTCTAATATCCGGTCAGATGCTCTACCGTTGAGCTACGTCGGCTTATCGCAAACCTGCCAAGTTAATCAATATATACTAGTGTTCCATTCAATAATTACTGTTTTTATTATATTTTCACCTGTAAACAACCAAATAAGGTGTTTATAAAAATAATAATTGTTACCCTTTGCGCTATGCACAAAAATCTTGTCTTAAGTTTTTAAGAACTTTAGTTTATCAATTAATAAATATATTATCTACTACATTTTATTTAATTCTTGTAATTACTTAGGCACATTGCTGGTTTTCTTCTAAAAATGTACTTTTCTGGGAGGGAAGTTTTTCAGGCATTTACAATATGGATAGGTAAAAATCACTGGAACGTAATTTTAAGTGGGTACATGAAATCTGATGACATAGAGACAAAAAACGGCTACGGAGGATTACCTAGGTTTTTTGAAGTTTGCATTTCTGTGTCCACTCTTAAGAAATAAACTAAGACACCTGAAAACTGTGTAATTAATTTGTGAAAGGAGACGCTTTCGCTGATGTATTAGAAAGTTGAGTAAATAATTTGTTGGTACTTAAACTTTCCCCCTAAGGGCGAAAAAAAACCATTATTGTTTTGTTTCAAACTCGAATTTTCAACTTCATCAGCGTGCAATTAATTCGCGAGGGAGCTGCAAATGACGCTGAGTTCTTTAACGAAATTTTCGTCCATGGCAGAGAGCGCCGCGTCGCGAGCTTTTGACGTCTAATTAAGCGTATGTCCTCGGGCGCCGCTGCCCCGAGCGGCGGCTCTCGCGGGCCATCCTACCCGACCAGCCATCCTACCTTACGAACCGACCAACCAACCTACCTGGCTGGGTTCAACTCACTCACCGTGGTAGCAATTCGCCGTTCTCGCCGTGATCGAGGCAAGAATAATTTGAAAATTTTCTAACTACCCCTTTAAATCGTGTTTTTTTAGTATTTATCACAGTAAGAATATCTTAGATATGAGTAGGTATGTGCGGATTATGGTAATGGGAACGAGACAACATAAGAGGGACAGGGGATGTGACCCTTATGATTGGTGGAATCGTGCATTCGATTTACAATCCATGCGGAACTAGATACACATTTGTGCAGAATTCGCTCTCCCTAAATGAAATCCCCAACTTTTCTTAATTTTTGTATCAAAAAATTCAAACCGATTAAGTATTTACTATCGGTTCTTAAACAATAGTTTTCAAATAATTGTTAGCGATAAAAACTGAATGCACAAATATTTACTTACATACAAGTGATAGTACTAAAACAATGGTTGCATACCATAATAATTAGTTACAATGGTTTACAAATTAAATTTAAAATAGTTAAGTTATCAAAAATAATACTTTGGCAAGAATAAACTGATTAGGTAAGTTTAAAACAATGAATTTGTCATATTAAAAATATCGTTATTACTTGTATATTTTTTTATTATATTATGTACGCCCTATATGGACTTTTACATATTTAGTTAGTTATAATGGTCACACGGGTACAAAACACATCAAAGTAAGCTACATAGATAGAATAACGAACAAATACAGGGATAACATAGTGTAAGTACCATTCCAAGTAATTAGCTACAGAGGCGGATATTCAAACCATATCTCACATTTACTTATACGTATACTCTAGACTTATATTTTAACACTAGTTGAGGATGTATGCAATAATCGCCTGTTTGTATTTGTATTCGGAGCAGTTGAACATATCTACTATGTCTGATAATGTATTACCTTCTGCGTGAAGTCTAGGTAAAAGAAAATTTTTGAATATCAGTCCTGAAATTATTGTAACAATTAAATAAAATTTTAGATCGAGTAGTTCTGGTTGGAATATTGAATTTAATTAAGCTGACTATATCAGGGCTGTCTCTAAAACCATTAACACTTTTGTAAATAAAATTTAGGTCAGAAACAAGTCTTCTATCTGAGAGTTTTAATAATTTTAGTTATATCATTAAGTAATTGTAATTTATAGTTTCAATACCTATTGATCCGAGTATATAGTTAACATATCTTATTCGTTTGCTAAACTATGTAGGTGAGGAATTGGCGAGTTTGCTTCATAATTTGTTTGTGAAAACATTGAAAAAGGTCCTTATGCCTGGTGTATCGTGTTATGTTGATAAGACCCGGAATTCCCAATAGTCGACCTCCGAATTAATAATCTAAAAAAAGAAACATAAGTCGCTTATCTTTCTTCTGTCTTTAAAGGTGTGAATTTGAAAAGTTTTTTTTATTTATTTAATCGTTTATTTCTTTGAAGAGAATTCATAATTTTAAATTAATGAAACGTAAAAATTTTCTCTTAATTCATTCGACATTTTTAAAATTAATTTTATGATAAGGTCACCAAACAACGGAATTTTACTCTAACTGGTTGCGAACTAATGAGAAAAATAAAATTTTCACGCCAGCAAGTGAATTAAAGCTTTTAATGGTTCAGCAAAAATCCTAATGTTTTCGTACTGTTGTTTGTAGTGTGATTTATGTGGTGTACAAATTCTAGTTTTTCATCAAATATAATCTTTATTTTTAGTAAATATCTTTAATTGAATATTGTATATCGCATAATTGAATAGTATTTATACTTGACATCGGGTATCTTACCAGCAACCGTGCTAAATTTTATATGATATTTGATTCGGTTCAAGTCTTTTTTATAAACAGTATCACCGAAAAAATCCATACACCGCACCGTGAGTGTTCGTTTCAAACATTTGTAATGATTAGTTTTTGTGATATTTTATTCCCTTATATATTAATGCCCATACAAAGCAACATCACGGGTATATTCGACATAGATTGGGAAAGTTTTTTTAGTGCCTTCCAGTTGCAAACTCAATTTTCATAGCGAAGTTAGCTGGTTAGTGCCCACGTAAATTCATTTACAGAAAAGTTTCAAACTTTTCATAGTTATATACGCGACATTCTAAATAACTATAAATATAAAGAAACGGTTTCATTATCGATAATTTTGGTTAAACCTGGGTATAATTTGTTAGTTTTTTCGGTCATTTTAAAAATCTGTTCTCCAATCCTAAATTCGATAAACAAAAAAACATTACAATAAAAAACACATAAATTTGTTGAAGACCACTTTTAAAAAAAAAGATTAATATTTCAAATAAATACTAACTGAAATATCATGTGATGTGCAGTGATATTGGGTCCCGTGCATTTAAAATCATACCTTTCCAAGCTAAAACTCTGGGGTGATCTGCCAGTAAGTGAATATGGTTATACATAATAAGAAAAGTAATATTTTTACAGCGCCCTTGAGGCGATTTTTCACAAAAACAGCGCTTAACAAATTATCCAATTATTATTAAATGAAAATCGTTGAAAATACACATTGGACATCAGTTTACCGGGAACCTCAGTCCGCCCCCTCCCCTTTAAGGCTTGAAACCTGCTAACTGCGCTGCTGCAACCCTTGCGCCCTGTGCCCTACGCCCTAAGACGAGATCATAAATTTATAGTGCCGTCAAGGCGATGTAATGTGACCGTCGCGGTGCGGAGTTGCACTTGCATTCATCAGTTTACGGCCGAGGATAGAAATTAGATGCAGGCGCCCGCTGTGCAGTGCACACAGTGCACAGCTCACAGCACGGGTAACTTGGTGCAACGTATCACATTTGCGATATAAGCCCCCGGCGCTGTTATTATTAACCGTTAATACACTCCGGGCATTTGCACGTGAAGTAAACACCATAGCAAGGTGTGCCATGCATGGTAAGCGATTATTTTGAGGTGATTTACTGATGGAATATCGCTATTTATACACTATGAAATATTAATAAATTTGTCAACCTGTTAAATTTAAATTTGATATTTAAATCAGATTCATGAACTGTTTTTTTATATAGCTTACAAAATTTATTTTTAGGTTTAACAAATGATGATATCTTGCCTGCTCAAAAAGTTTATATTACTAGCGACCCAAGGACAAGAACTTTTTTTTTAAATTTTGTTCCTTGAAAAAAACACTAATGGTTTATTATCTTATCTTTTTGAGCCAGGAAAATGAATTTAAATAAATTAGTGGTGAAAAACAAAGTGTTTAATTTACGTACGAGGTGTGTTCAAAAGAAAGGGGGAATTTTGAATTTTCGCGGGCTGTGTACATTCGATTATCGATTTTTTTGTTTTGTTATTTTGGAACTTTACTTTTTATTATTTTAGTAAAAAATGGATTTTTTGGATTTTTTTGAAGAAATGCTGATAAGGACATAGAAAATAAAGCAAATCTAAAATTTCACTTTAATTGGACTGATGATGCCCCAGAAAACGGCTATCAAGTTCCGACCAAAACTAGGAAATTCCTCCATAGGATTAACAATTATTAACAATTTTTTTCTAAAAAGAATCAATTTTTTTTTTGAAGAAATGCTGATGGGGACATAGAAAATAAAGTAAATCTAAAATTTCACTTCAATCGGAAAATTTTCACTGCCTCAGAAAACGAACCTAAATAAAAAATCGAAGAACACCCAAAAACGTGACTAACCTTTCCAGTTGTCAAAAACAAACCACTGATCCAAAATGGCTGATAATGCTAACATATGATAAACATATGTGTACCAACATAACTTCACCTTTTCTTTTGAACACACCTCGTATTTTAATTTATGCATATTAAATAATTTTTGCAATTGACACAAAGGTCTCTGCTCAGCTGTACTTTCCGGAGTCCCGAGTGCAGTTGGTTTTCAGTAGTGCCGATAGAAATAAAAAAAAGTTTAAGTTACATCTTACATTAAATCGCTGTATCAAACGGGCCTATAGGACGAATCAATTCAAACAGATAAAACGTAAACAAAATACGTGCGAGTTAACACTGGCGCAAACAATTGCCCAAATTCATCAAAATTAATCAAACACGTACCAGTTGAATGAGCTCTGCTTAATCACCTCGAAATAAATAAGATCGTCATAACAACAATATGTGCAAGTTGAATCCTGCGCAAACACCTCCCCGTATACTCAACGTTCGGCCTATAAAAACCCGTACCCCGTGGGACGTTTCATCATCCATATCTCTACTCATCCCAGACCTGCTATCCTCACCAGGCGAGAGAACTCCACTCAATCCGGACCTGCTCTCCTCACCAGGCGAGAGATCTCCACTCTACCCAGACCCTCTCTCCTCACTAAAGAATAGTTCAACTTATACTATTCTTTTTTGTGTGGGCTTTAGAAGTCTCGTACAATCGCTATACTTGTATAAAAAAAAATTATAATCTCAAAATAAAGTGTTATTATGCTTTTTAATATGATAATTTTTTAGCTTTAAAAAGCCTGTTTCTAATGGATATGTGTTCGTTGGTCGCAGGTCGCTTCAGCGATGATGTCCTGCCCGCTCCCCATGCCCCTGTTGCAGCCCGCGCTCCACCAGCAGCCCTCTCTGGCGTCGGACTTCCCCACCATACACATCGGCATCAAGGTAAGCCAATCAGTGCACGGCTGTCACCCATCTCCTCCCACAACATCATTTAACAAAGTTAACGATTTTAAACTTGGGTCAAGAGGTTTTTCTTTTTATTTTATTTTTATACGACATCTCACAAGAGCACCCTTGTCTGAACGGTGTTCAGAAAGAGGCTTATGATCGATGCGAGCCCCCAAGAGACCTGAATTAAATGAGGACTGATAGTAACATTAACAACGAATATGTATAGTATTTAATACTTGTAGCGTATAAATGATACGACGGCTAATGTTCTCTCATCTCAAGATTCGTGGGTGAGAATGATGGTGAAGCACAGGGAAGTGGGATGTATTGATTGATACAGTAAATAAAACCCTTGTAAAAGGAAAGAACATAAATTTAATGATTCTATAACCACGTCTATCATGGTTTAGCAAAGAAAAGAGTAAAGAGAAGGATTGATCCCAACACGAAAAGGTTCAAACAATAATTGATGGCTCTCATGGTCCGACTCCTCTCCTCAGCATCATGGAAGGCCTCTCCAGGTCCAGATGCTCACCGATCGTAGTAATCTCCAAAAAGAAGTCTAGGACGACTCTTCTGAAGCGCCATCCGCCATAGCCTCTTCCGTGGGGTCCAGACAATGGAATATGCAGATGCTACCTTATGTCCTTTTTGGTCCGCTCATCACTTCTTCCGAGATTTTCACCACAGCAGCAGGCACGCGCGGTTTGGCTTCATCGCCTCACAATCCGGCCATCGATCAATCAATAAAACAAAAAACACACCCACTTCGGGCAAATTTTGTAGACGCCCTCCGACGTCAAACAAAATAGAAAATCAAAAACATAATCTCTCCCAACAAACACACGTCGATCACGACCGCTCCAGTCAGGTTATATCGCCCGCCATCTTGAGTTGCTCCCTTGCGTCTCCCGTCTCCCATAGACATCCTCTCACCAATCTCTTCCGTAGACAATTATCCCAATCATAGACTCGGGGTCAGTATTTACGTTACATACTACTTACTGCAACAACTACAATAAATTGTACATTGAATGATCAGATGGTGCATATTATTGTGGAGTGTGAAATAAGCGTGTAAACGAATTACTGGAAATGAATTATTGTTTTATTTCGTATTCACCTCCCTTGAAGAATCGTTTATTTATTTATCAGTGGTATTTACGGCAGTTGTAGAACCATTTTTGTAAGCTCCATCATAGATTCTTTGCGCTCCATAGACTTGACAGCGCCCTTTTATCCAATTTAAATAAAGACAATAAAAATTGAAACGCATTTGATAGCACATCTTTTTTTCATAAAAAAGGTATAACAAATATCTAATACAGATAAGAAGTTATTAAAAAAAAGTTAACTTACAAAATAAAGGCCATTAAAGAAATAGAATTGTCGCTATTTATTTTTCATAAAAAAATGAATTATTTAATGGCCTATGTTTCATAGTTTAAAACAAAAATAAATAAAATACTTCTAATCCGTGGTAGATATTTACTACACATTTAATTTTTAAAAATATCTTTCTGTTTGGGTGGGTATTTTGGCCTCAAATCCAAAATTTAGTTTTGTATGAAGCAGGGCGCGCAGCCATTCCTCTTAATGAGAATGTAGCCAGTTGGATAAAAAGCTACTTAAAAAATCGCCCACCGTGTGTCAAAATAAAAAAAAAACACATATGGTGATGAAAAACATCTGAATATAGAATCCCACAAGGTACGGTTCTCGGTCCCATATTGTTCATCTTATATGCAAACCGTATATTTCCTCAGTCACTTCATGGTAGTAAAACCTCTTACGCAGACGATTCAGTCTCCATTAAAACTGATAATATATGGAATACAGTCAAGCAAAAGTAACAGAAGACGTGCATATACTTAAATACTGGTTTTACTCACCTGCTGTGAGGAATTATACAACAAATCTTAATTTTGAAGAATTTTAAGCATTCAAATTTAAATCTCTCCGCAAAAACAAAAAATAATAATAAAAGAAAAACAATATCAGAGTTTCTTAACAAGTGCTAAGTATGTTCACCTTTTTTTATTTATTTTGTATTCTATTTCTATCCCATGTAATTAATTGGATGTATTCTTTTATGTGGCAGACGGAGTATTGCACTCACCGTTTTGTTCAATTGTCTTTGATTGAAATAAACACGTCAAAAACGCATATTCAAATCACAGAAATGTAACATCTCATTGGCACAACATCAGTGCACATATCAAGTTTAGTCAATTAAGGTAAAATCTTTTTTTTTACTTCCTTTTTAATTAAATGATTATTTTGTCAATTACTCTTAATCACTTAATTCAAAATTGTTGAATTAAATTAATTAATTAATTTTTATTAGCCTGAAACACTCTTCCAAATTGAAAAAAACCTTTCCGAGCAAAGATAAATGTCGCCGACAGGACTCGAACCTGCACCCTTCTGATGTCCGGTCAGATGCTCTACCGTTGAGCTACGTCGGCTTATCGCAAACCCGCCAAGTTAATCAATATATACTAGTGTTTCATTCAATAATTACTGCTTTTATTATATTTTCACCTTTTTTAAGAACTTTAGTTTATCAATTAATAATTAATTAATTAATTAAAATTACTCTGTAATCACCACTTTATTGATACATATCAACATGTTTCGAAAGCGATGCTTTCCTCTTCAGGAATATACAGAATAGTAAAAAATAATTATGTCAAGTATACACAAATGATAAACATAGAACACAATAATGTAAGAATAGACAAATTATAAACATAAACAAAAACTGATTAAAGTAGGTAAGTAATTCATCATAAAAAAACAGAAATTATTTTTATTATTAATATTAATATGAAAATAAATTCAAGAAATAGCTATTTTGTAAAAATATATTGGATTATTAATTATATTTAATTGACTATTACCACTTTTTCTGAATTCTAAAATTTCTAATTTGTCTAATTGTAAACCAGTTGTATTTGTATGTAAAATTTTTAAACCTTTATTTATATGAAAAGAATGATTATTAATTAATATTATCAATTAATTTAATCTAGTTTGTTTTCTGAGTTCGACGTTTTATCACGATTTCGTTCGTCCAAAGTTGAATATCGATGGTATCAATATGTGTGCTGTGGAACTGTCGTAGAAAGCGACGCATTTCTAATTTCTGTTTCTACAGAGTTATTTCCTTTCTGCAACCCCCAAACAAGTTTCCTCGCGAGATGGCAAGGTGATTATTATTCACAATGATTCCTGGCGTATCATGTGATATATAACACGATTGAAAGTTATGAAAGGCGGAGAATACAATGGGTATTGGGTGCGCACTGCGCTGTGCGGGGTATGAGATGGATTGGAAGGGTGGTGAAAAGGGAGTGGGCTGGGGAAAGGGGTGTAGAGTGTGAAGTGCTTAGTTCGAAGGGAGTGTAGGATTGATCTCCTTAGCTTGGAGTCGTCCTGTGTGTAATGTTAATATGATTATTCCTCTTCCAATTGTGCCATGTTCACGTTTCCTCGATTTCGCAAATTCACCTTCACAATGGGAGGTGCTATGAATGCCATATTTTGGGATTTTTTTTAATAATACCGTATTGATACGAACTTTGTTGTATTCAGATATCCAGATGAAGAAATATTCGTCGTGTCATTGTGAGTTTTTTTTATGCGCAATGCGCTATCTGTAATTTATTTTGTGTGAAAGAAATTTGTCGATTACTCTTTATGTGATTTCGGTACGTTATTACGATATACGAGTAGTAGATATTTATGTTACGGCTATTTAAACAACTTCACGATATTCGCATTTGGAACCTCAATAATAATGGCAGGCGTATTAACGTTAACAGCGCCTTAACCTTGTTTCTGACAATGAAAACCACTCACACAATATCAAAGAAATAATATTCTCAGGCTGAAGGAATCAATTATTCCATTACGCATGGCTGCTGGTAAATACGCTTGTGGCGAGTGGAAACCTATCAATGAACGCGGTAAAATAAAGACCATCAGTACTTTTTATTTCAACTCTCCGCCAGGATGCATCGGAGCATTTTGACAGAAAATATTAATTATGCCTTTTTTGGGCAAACAAAGCATGGAGTGATGTCTACCTTTAACGAAAATAGGGAGTTATTTATTTATTTATTTGATATCAACGATGTGCATATTCCATAAACAATCATTTGTCACAGTTTACTACAAGCATAAGAATATATATTTTTTATTTAATATGATAATTTTTTTTTTACAGAGAGTATATAAATAAGACATGATTCATATAGTGTAACAAAAATATAATATAGCTATTCCTCACCATAAAGAAACGAGGTTCTTGTATTTGGTGAGTGATTATCGCTTAATTAATCAGGTCATAACTTGAAATATTGTTGTACAATAGCAGGAAAATATGAATTTGTCGTGTAAATTTTGTAATTTATCGCTAGTAATAGTATTAAAGAAAAGAAAATAAATGAAAAGAAAAAGAGCACAAGTAATTTTTAAATGTAACTATTAAATTTGGTATTTCGTCGTACAATGAAATCAAGGAGTATATAAAGAATAAAAGTTCACGAAGGATATTGTAAAGAAGGGTAAGAAGGACACGTTGAGTGCTAGTATAAAGAAGAAGATGTGGCCCCACGATACAGCGACAGTGTAAAGAGGGGAGGACTCGATACCACCCACGTTGGTCGCAAGTGTAAGAAAGGAGGAGAAGCCTCACGCGAGGGCGACCAGTGTTAAGATACAGGCCCCAAGTTGGCCGTCAGTGTAAAGAAGGCAGTTAAACTCACCTCAAGGCCAGAAGCGGGGCTGATCTCAGATTCCACCAGGTTAGTTCAATTGGTAAGTGCATCAAAACTCTGTCTCGAAGTCGCAGATCGGCCGCAGCCTTATATCGGAAGGTAACTAGCTACCCGTGAAAGGATACGTGCTTTCTGGACAGGGTTTATTTACAGGGAAAACATTTACAGGTAATTACATACGGGGTTCACAACAAGGGGGCAATATCTAATCTAATCTGAGGCTCGATAATCTCTCTCTAGTGAATCTCAAATCGGGAATGATATTCAAAAGGGCACAGTTATTACAGCACATAAAAGCGGGTGAAACAATTCTGCTTCCATGAGATGGTCAGCGACGGGAGTCACGATCCCTTCAGCGTAAAAAAGTGTGATGTCTAGGGACTCTGTATCTCACACGTACAACGTCAGGCAGGACACAGCGAGTTAATGCACCGGTCACTGGCTTTAATATTTAGGTTTAATGCAAAGACAACGAGATAACAATGTACATAACGCAATGGCGGCGAAGATGCCAAAATTACGCAGTGAGTGGCCGCGTGCCCAAAGGGGACGCCGTATCCACCTCACTGCTTGGCTGCCGGTATCTAAGTCTGGATTAATAATGACGGCTAGCGGCAATTGCTTAGCGGGGGTCCATGCCATAATCGCCGGTCAAAAACGACGATGGCCGGCCGGAAACGTGTCGCTATTGGTCGGAGCGTGAATGTAACCAGTAGCTAGAACTCTTTTTAACTAGCAGCTAGAACATTATATTCTACAAACGACATTATTTTATTGTGTTATATAACAATATAAAAGTAAAAGATATGCGTACATATAAAACATATAAAAAACTTGAAGGTTTGATAGAAAAAAAAATGATAGTATAGCCTTATTGTACTTACTTTCCATGTAGTTAAATACATCCGCTACATCTGCATATCTATTACTAACTTATTTTTATTTTTCTATTTTATTTTATTTTAGTACATAACCAGGCAATATGTCCAAAACTTACACACATGAATATTTAAAAAGTAATAATAATTAATCTGGCAAAAATGACAAACAAGTGAAAGATCGAAAACAGAAAAAATTGGTAAACTGTAAAACATTTTTTTTTAAATTGATTAATTGGGTCATTAAGAATGTCTATTTCATTATTAGAGGAGTGTATAGTATTGTAATTTCTTAATACCCACGGTAAAGAAGAAAAATATCCCGTATTCGTATGATAGGTTTTAATATAAAAAATATATATTTTATCCTCCTTGTTGATTTTATTGTTGGTGTATTAATGTTGATTTGTGATAAAGTGTCTGGTGTGTCAATTGATGCATGCATAATTTTGTACAAAGGGAATACATCAGAAAGTTTACATCTGACTGACAGAGATTGTAGTTTATAGTGCGAAATTCGATCATTAGACGTTCCAAATTTATCAGATAAACCATCATGATATGCAATCACAAGGGTTAATTTTCTTTGTATGGATTCGATTCTGTACTTATGAATCGTTTAATTAGGAAACCAAATAGTGGATGCGTTTTCCAAAATACTTCGCACAGTCGATTTATATAATGTTGTTGTTAATTCTGCACTTTTAAAACAATTTGTGATTCGTAGAGTTAATCCTAATATTTGTGATGCACTTTTTGAAATAGTATCTATATGTTTATTGAAATTGAATGACGAGTCAAATGTCACGCCCGAGTCTTTCGTTGAAGTTGTGTTGAATAAAGCGACGTTATATGTAATCTAGGTACAAGCGAGTATTTGTAATTTTCAGTCCTGGTGTTGTTATATTTAAACAGGATTTTGGAACGAGTAGCTCTCGTAGGTTTTTTTGAATGAGGTTAATTAAATCATGACTGTCTATACTAACATTTACAATTATGAACATAAATATCATGTGCGAAATAATTATTCAATCGAAGAGATTTAGTAAATTCATTTCTTTCATCAAGTAATTATATTTAATGCTTTCAATTGGAATACCGAGTTTATAATTAACGTATCTTAGTTGTTGAATTTTTTATATTGAATCTGAATGTATTTTAAAATGGGGTGACCGGATCAAGGAGTTATATTCAACTTGACATCGAACTAAAGATATATACAAAGTTTTCAAGGTTCTGGTTGTTGAAAAATATTGCATGAGTGAGAATGTTGTAGACAGGATGAAACATAGTAACCGGGAAGTTGTTCCACGACCGAGATTTCAACCACAACCAAGAGAAGATCTTCTGCTGTCACGGCGGCCTGAGTCCTGACCTCCAGTCCACGGAGCAGATCCGGCGCATCATGCGGTTCACGGACGTGCCCGACCAGGGGCTGCTCTGCGACCTGCTGTGGTCCGACCCCGACAAGGACACCACCAGCTGGGGCGAGAACGACCTAGGAGTGAGCTTCACCTTTGGCATTGAGATTGTAGCTTCCTCAACAAGCACAACTTTGACCTCATCTGCTGGGTGCATCAGGTGGTAGAGGACGGGTATGAGTTCTTTACCAAGAGGAAAATGGTCACCCTCTTCTTAGCGCCCAACTATTGCGGTAAATTCGATAATGCAGGTGCAATAATGTCAGTGGACGACACGCTGATGTGCTCCTTCCAGATCTTGAAGCCGGCCGACAAGCGCCACCTGGCGTACATGCAGACCAACACCAACCGTCCCGTCACGCCGCCTAGGGGCG
The DNA here is from genome assembly GCA_022606495.2 of Halesus radiatus. NCBI lineage: Eukaryota > Metazoa > Arthropoda > Insecta > Trichoptera > Limnephilidae > Halesus > Halesus radiatus. Next base: position 21,564 of record JAHDVE020004689.1, on the reverse strand, counting down.
TCACCAACAAGACGAAGAAGATTTGAGGGCCCTATGAATCAGTCCCACCGGCCCCCGTCCTCCCACGCCGCTCCCCCGCCAATGCAAGATGGACGACAGTGTACAAAGAGCCACATAGCCGACCTCTGGTCCAAACTCAGAGACAAACTCTCCATTAACATCTCCAAACAATAACACATCAATACTACAGTAGCCCAACTTCACATAACCCCTGAATGTAAAACTATGTACCTTTTTTTGCCGAAGCGATCATTTCAAAAAAAATAAATTTTTTGCTTGTCTACTCAAAGTGTCCCCTTTTAAGAGTATTCTGTGTTATTTATCCTTAAAAGATATGGATAATAATTCTTGAATATAATGGAAACAATCACTCTCATTAGCGTCTTGCTATTGCATCGTAAGGAATAAATACAGTTGGCTTGTTTTTTTTTCTAACATATATGAAAACTTAGACCAAGCCGTATTTTGTTTTGATAATTTAACTGCATCTCTTTATATGGTCTATAAATAATGTGTAATGATAGCCTGTCCAAAAAGAGAAAATAATTTAATAAAAACAATAAACTTCATAGAATAAATAGCTGTAATATAAGAATAATATAAGAATAGGAAGTAATATTTATACAGCGCCCTTGAGGTGATTTTTCACAAAAATGGCGCTATAAAAATCATCCGATTATTATTATTATTAATAACGAATCGTAAAGATCACTCGATTTCACTCGAAAAATGTCAACGATCTTGCAATTTTTTTGGAATACCTATTTTAATATCAGTTGAACAACGATGATAATGATGCAACTGCAACAATCAGATTTGCTCAGGTATCTAGGATAGAGCTAAGTACCCCCCGAAACTCATAAGCATCACGTTAAATCACGCTGAATGCTTTTTTTAATGAACGTGAGCTTTTTTAATTTAAAATTGGTTAAGTCCACATCCCGCATCCGAATATCGGGGCATTAAGCCGTTTATTTATTTAGTGGTGTTCAATTTGAACGGACCGCACTCTAATTTCTGCTCAGGGGTTCGGCCGCTGATGTTTTTTCAATGGTCTGGCAAATAATTTACACGTTTGCATACTAATTGCTGCGTTTTATTTTGATTTGACTAATTTATTTCCCCATTGTTATTTCACTATCGAGCTATTTTTACGTCACCTCTGAAATTGCCATTTTGTTTGAGCAAATATGGGGGTAATCAATTATACAAAAGTAAATACGAATCCGGTGGAAAACCGGCGGAGCTCGGGGAATTATTTTGCGATATAAGCTATAATATGTATTTATTCCCGAATTACCAAATTGACTAATTAGGCCACACACTGGAGTATATTTGTTTTCATATATCATTAATACTAATTGAAAAGGTTTATTTATCTAAATGAACAGCACACGTCATCATTTCGGGAAGCTTACTGCCAAATGAAAATGACACATTATTTTGTGTATGCAAATAATCACCTGTTCGTTTCGTGTTCCAAGTCAGAAAATACACATTTATGACCGATACAAAATGAAAATGAGGAATTCTAACAAACAAAATATAACAACTTTAATAATAATAATAATAATAACAAAGCATTTATATAGCGCAGTTTTGTGTTATTTCACTTCAAGTGCGCTTAACTCTAAATAAACTTAAACATGATTAAATAACTCCATTCAGTGGTATTCCTACAGTGCTACTTTTACATACTATTTATACATTCTTAACATATTACATACATTCTTGCTTATTCTTAATATTACTCCAACAGTACTCAGACATCGATAACGGGTATATATATTTGTGTTTTTTATTAAAATTTACACAATTATTAAATTATGATAAACGACAAATCTAAACGCTCCGGCTCCGCTCTGACATCATAGATACCGGTCGCGAAGACTTTGGACAGGTAGATTGATAACTATGTGATATCATATGATGCTCAACTCCCTGTCGCCACTTAACACTTCAATTTCAATTTGTTCAGGGCCCTTGAGGTGATTTTTCACAAAATGGCGCATTGATTATAATATAGACAGGAAAGTATAAGAGAAGCTGCGAAATAATCTCTGTATATAAAAAAATGAATGTTTGTCCGTCTGAGTGTCCTCGGTTTTCTCGAAAATTACGTCGCTGAAAATAAGCACAGTTTGATTTTATTAGTGCGGGAGTAATTTTCTAGATTAGTTTGAATGAAATCCAATATGTGAAACTGTTGCTATAACGCTTTAAAATTCGTATGAAAAACATTGAACCCGCCATGATGTATTGAGGTTAGCCTATAGTACCCCTATGGTTAGCCATAGATTAGATATTCAAAAGAAAAAGGTTTGTTTGGGTAGAAAATTTTCAAAATAGAAAACACTAGTAGGTACTTACTTTTAGATCTTTTTAAAAAATGAATATTGATATATATAAATAATAGTCGTCACAAGGCATCACTTCTGCTATAAAATCAATTAGTGCACCGAAATGCCAAGCAATAATTCACAACTTCATAAGTTTATTAAAAAAAAAAAATCCGAGTACACCTCAGCTAGTATTTAAATAATTTCTGGATTTATTTGACTTTTTTCTGAAAGTAAATTGTTTCAAGGGAAAAACTCTCTTATTACCTATTGACACTTTTCACGTTCATGTATGCCGAAACTATGCCTAGTGTGCTGAGAAGCATGCAAATTTAAAATGTTTCTGAAACTCTCCTAGAATTTAAAAAATATATATATCATCTTACCTCCAACTAATTTAAAACTTTCCCCGAGTTGATAGCGCCAGGCGACAGCCAACATCCACTCATATTTACGTTGATTCAGATTGGAGAAAAAATCTTTGGAAATATTTCTCGTCGTTAAAACCAATACCTGCTTTTTCAACTTTCCCTAGTCCTCCAAATATTGACAAGGTATTTGATAAGCTCTAGAAGAAACAGCTTTGATATTCAACGTCGACCCATTGATTCAAGATTCATAAGATTGGCCGTTACTAAAGCAAAAGTACAATCTGACAATGAGGAACTCTAGCGAAAAATGTAATGACTTTAAAAATATGTATTCATATAGATTAGGAAACGCCGATTTTGAATATACAAGTTGTGTGATATATACGTAGAATTTATAAATCATTATGAATAAACAAGTGAATAAAAAATCAGTTCATCAAAACACCGTGTTGTGTTGGTACCATTGCATTTGGAACTTCTGACTACACGTGAGCATTCTGTTCGATTTTGTTTTGTATTTTAAATATGCAGTTTTTTTTTTAGCAAAATTTTAACTTAATTTGGGTGACTTTAATAATTGTTGTTCAATATAAACAACTATTATTCATGAAATAAATTAGAGCATTCATTATCAAACCAAATATCAATACTGATATTATGATAATGTTAATACTCATTACTATTATTATTATTTGAGTTAAAGTTTCTAAAAATGTGCATAATTATTTTTTTAATGTTAAGTTATGGTTTACCATGAATACAATATACAATTATGTATGGTAAAGCTCATTCTTGTTTTGACATTTGACATTATAGATTTGAAGCGTTTTGACGGCCTTTGAGAAATTGAAACATTGAAAATTATTTTAACCATGAAAACTAACTTTAGAAAAAAAAACGAAATATGCTGGTATTTAATGCTTTTTTATATTCTTATTTGACCTTTTTTAGTATTCATATTTATTTTTGTAGGTAATAAATCGTATATCTCACGTAATATCGCAGATTGAGTTTGTACCACAAACCCAGTCTTGCTAAATTAAAAACTTGAACAAATAAAACAAAACATTTCATCGAGTACCTGAAAAAAATATACGATTACTTCCAAAGGGAAGGCTCACCTAGTGATGTCTTCACCTGTACCCTCGCCGCTTCCCGAATTAGGTTTTCAATTATAAAATTTATGCCCTGAGAAAATTGTTGCCACAATTTAACGACTTTCTCCAATTACGTAATTGTATCATGTTTGCGCCTTCATTATCTGTTTTGCCAAATCAACTCCTGGGGCAGGGCCAGCCAAATTGCTCCGATTTTAGTATGTTTTCATAAAATTTTAGCCTTGCTTTTTAAATATTTAATGGCGCGGTGGTCCTTTTACATTTCCAGCATTTTGAGAATTCCGTGCAAACGATGTTCTTCGGACGGATCATAAAATATCAAAATGTCCAGGGGTGAATTGCATTAACTTCTAATTATGCTTCTACTGCCAACATCGACAAATAAATAAATCAGATAAATCCTACGATGAACTCGGTATTGAATCGTCTGCATCGATTTGGGTGTGATGGGGCTCTCGATTTTTGTTGTGTTTTTTTATCGCTTTTAGAGGAAAACATTTTTTGTTGTTAAATTTTGAATAAATGTTTGTCTGTAAAACTTATTCTTACTCACTTATTTCCGTCGGCCAAGGCTTTACCCTATTTGTTGGGACCACTCCACACTCGACTAACATTTGTTTTTTGTTCCCAGCAATTATCATGTCGTCCATGAAGCAGTGTCGGTCTGTCTAAAGGCGGGATGACTTTAACTTCATCTTAATGGCTTGGTCTTCCTCCCAGCATATATGTACGACCGGCCATGCTAGTCAAGCACTTCCCATTGTGGTGGATATAAGGAATTGATGAGAGGCATATTCTCAGTTGCTTCCGAGTCTCCCACAAAAAGCCCCCATTATAAATTAATTTATCTACTTATTTACTAGTTTCCTTGCATGCTACACACCCCTGACTTTACCAAGATTTCTCTCGCGGAAATCTCTTCCGTCGAGGGATTCCATCATTCGATTATTGTCTCATATCTCCAGTTTGTTTTATTCTCCGCTGAAATTTTAATGAAGTTTGTGTTTTTTTCGTTGTACGCTTTTAGACGAAAAACTTTTATTCCCGACCGAGGAATAAAAATTAATTGGTATTTAAAACAAGTTTGTTTCTTTGCTTTTCACAGGGACGCGTCACTTTCCATGCAAATCACTGTCTTTATAATTTTAATTATTCAGCAACTCCACTAATTTAATTTTTGTAGGATATGCGTTTTCCTTGTATTGAAAACGTACCATTTTTTTCTCTCACAGAAATGCAATTTTCTACGGAGGTTTTCAATGAAAAAAAAAAGTGAATACCGCTAAAAAGTTTTAAATGCTCCCCGCTAACCGAAGCCAGTGAGACTAAGGCATCTCAATTAGGATGTATTGTGAAGCTGAAGGGTATAGGAAGGGAAAAGAGATGGGAAAAGTACGGAAGATGAGTACCTAATATGAAACCCAGATATATTAATTCGAGCTCAATTTGAACATACCCCACTTACATAATATATCCTATGCATTATTTTTAAAACAGATTGTTTCGAGTTGGAGTTTTGCGAATGAGTTTTTGAGAGATATGTATGTATCTATAGCAACTTTAAAAAAATAATCTACCAAACCAGGCCGCTTCCGCGCAGGGTTCGGCAGAGAAGACGGACCGCCAAACATCTCGGTCTCGACACACACTTCTTGCTTCATTCACATTCATACATCGTCCAATGCATTCTCTTCAGTTATTCTGACTTTTGACATAGCCCGGCTCAAGCATTTAAAAAAAATTAATACTTCCCTAATTAAGAAATTCTCGTTTTTTTAGAGAGGGAGTACTATTATGGTTTGTTATACATTTAATTAATTTCAACAGTACTACCGTGAACATGATATATGGTTCACTTGTTCGTGCCATGCCTTTTTCAGGCGTCCCCGGCTTCTTTCATTCGCATTAGCGTCATATATTCTCCCTACACTCTTCCCAAACTATCTAAAAACAATGTTCATACATACATCTTCTTCCCCTTGTCCTACTCGGGTCGGGTACCTATCGCATCGACAAGGCGTCTCCAGGCGTTCCTGTCCTGTGCAACGTTAACGACGTCCGTCCATCGTAGGTGCAGCCTATCTTCGCACAGCCTCTGGAGTTGCTTCTCCCACCTGTGTCTCGGACTGCCCACTAGACGTCCTACCTCTGGAATAGAGCTCAGAATTTTCTGTGGAATTCGACCTTCTGGCATTCTTAACACGTGACCAAGCCACCTCAAAAAATATATTCGTTTTATATATTTGCGGCTGGTTTCTACACGAGAATTCCAGCTGCTCCCATCCATCTGAAGCCACTGAGGCTATGGCATCCCCAATTAGGGTATATTGAGGGCTGAAGGCAGTGAATAAGGGAAGGAGATTGAGGAGACGAAGGTGGAGGAAGTACCACTTATTCTTTATTATTTTAGAATTCTACCTGCGTCATTAAGACTAACGGCTGCGCTGCCTGTTTCATACATATCTTCATTTTGGATTTGAGGCTAAAATTCCCTTCCAAAATGAATGACATATTTTTTTAAATTAAAGGTTTAGTAAAAATCTAGTACGAATGAGAAGTATTTTATTTATTTTGTTTTAAATTATGAAGAATACGCCATGAAAAAAAAAACAATTTTCATAATTTCAGAGGCAACCTAGAAAATTATTTGCGGGTTTATTGTAATTTAAAAAAATATATCGTATTTTCCATGTAAATATGATTACATAATTAAAAATATAAATACAAAATTCCTTTTTTGGGTCGATCTTTTAAATTGTGAACGGCAAGTTTTTGTTCCAACCTAATTAATTTAAAGTTCACTATAATGCTTATTTTATTACATTTTTAAAATTTTTAATATTATGTTTTATTATGTTTTCAAAGCAGACGGAGTAAAACTTTTTTTTAAATCACCGTTTGCCACCAAATAATTGTTAAAGATGCCTCTAAAATCGCGATTTTTTTTTCTTTAATGGCCTATATTTCGGAATGTAAAACAAAAATAAATAAAGTACTTCTCATCTGTTCTAGATATTTTCTATACTTTTGGATAAAAAAAATCATTAGATATGTAAGTATTTTGGCCTCAAATCCAAAACTAAGTTATCTATGAAACTGGCCTCGCAGCCGCTCTTCTTAAGTAGGAATCCCACAGCTTCTGCCCGGTAAAAACATGTATACTGTAATGTGGGAAGTATTTGTCTTGTACCCGATTAATGGTTATGGGAAATATATTATTGAAAATGTAACCTTTTATATTATTCTATAGAAGAACTGATAAACAATTTGATCTCTGGTAGAAACGGAAATAAGTGAAGCTAAGTTTAAATGAATACGTTTGCAAAGCACACCATAACCCTGTGCTTTATGTACTGGTTTACAACGTTTAAAAAGTATTTTACAGTTTTTGTAAAGAAATTGACTGATATAATTTCTCTTTCTCTTTGGTCATCGATATGTTTGATCTATTGTTAAAACTTAATAAAAGAATTAAAATTAGTTCGTGAACAAATGTTCCATGTAATCAAACTACAAGATATGTACATATCTCGTAGGGTAAACTCTATTTTTTCTAAGTTTATCGGCATTGATTGCAACAGATGCTGACATTGAACGCAGTGATATTTATGCATAAAGTAATAAACAACCTGTTATCAAAATACTTTTCAAGAAAAATTATATACAACAACGACATTCACAGACATCACACACAAATATCAAAGTCAATACGCAAAACATTATATTCTGTAATGAAATATAATGCGCTGCCGGGAACCATAAAAGTTACACCAATTAATGAATTAAAAATAGATTTTAAGAACCACGTTAGGTTAAGCAAGATGAAAGAGTGAGTAGGTTATAATTTGTAATTTGTAATCTTAAATGTACAAATAAAAAAAATATACAAATAAACATCTTGTAAATGGTAACCTGATAAAACAGATCAGTGACAAAACAGAACATCGTAAGTAAATATGTTGCGTTAGATTCGTCGTTTGTTATTTCTATTCAGTGTTTTACTTTGACATGGAAACCTTTATATTTGTTTGTATTTATTTGTATCTTGTTTACCATACAGGAACTTGACGAATGTAAATATTTCTCATGGGGAGCTTAAAGAGCAAGGGAAATACCGGGCCTCAGTTGTGTCGACCATTACACAAATCTATTTGCGGCCACTGCTGCACCCCCGGAGTTCCAGATGTATGTAGATTGAATGTAGTTTGCAGCGGTCGGACTAGTTAAAAGTTATGCATTTTGTTTGATATTGAGATTGCGACGAGACACAAGTTGTTACCGGCGGTTGGTTACTCCTGCTGGCTCTGCTCCCGATACTGTGCCAGTTCATATTATAACTTTCCGTCCGTCTGCCTCATCAGGTCTCATGTTACATTGTTTTGTTTAAACAATGATCCCCGTACAAATTTACGCTACGATGTTCAAAAGCAGTTTATTGTAATGTTTTGCTGTTTATTTCAGTGTACCTTCCTAAGTACCCTGATTTTTTTGCATGTTCCGAAAATCAGATGATTGAATAACTGTCCGGAAACAATTCTGTAATTTTAAATAGCGCAAAAAAAAAAATTTCTTGATGTGTTTTTTTTGTTTTTTTTTCTTAACTTTTTCGATTAACAATTGAATTAAAGATTCAAACTATCATGTTGAGAAATGTCAATTTTTAAAAAAAATAATAAATCATTATTTTTAAATAAGTCGTCAAAATGTGGATAAACCGCAGTTTGAAAATACTCTTGAACGCCGAAACAGCTGTCATGATATTGAAAACTAAAAATACTTGCAGAACTTAATAATAACAGTATAAGTTTTGATTTAGATTAAATAAAAAAAAATAATAAAAAATTATAGCCGTTATACGAATTAAACACAAAAACAATTAATAATTATTGTCAGTTTTAGGCCAACGTCCACTGACTATCGAATGAACCTGCTCTGTGCCTGAATTCACTGAACTGATTGATCATTAAATATAATTTTAAGGAATCTCAAATTAAATGCGAAAAATGAAACAGAAAAATAAAAAGGTAACGATCTCTTCTGGTAATCGAACAAAGGACCTCTTACCGGGACTATTACTCTAACCACTGGGCTAATGAGACCTTATTTTGTCAGTTTTATCGATATCGTACCTCAATTTAAGAAATACCAATATCATCTTCAATTAATTCCCATATTTTTGTTTGCTATCTTTTTTTGTATGATTGCAAGGTTCTACTCAAATTCATCCCGTTTCGTATTTCATTTGAGATTTTTTTTAAATATTATCTTAAATGATTAAATATTACAATGAGGTTTATAAGCTACTATAATTTATTCCAGTAAACTTAAATATATACATATATATATATATTTTTTTGTTATATCATTTGTTGTCTGTAACCTGTCCAGTATCTAAAATATAATATAAGGGGCAGGTAGAGGGGTGGGGGAAGGGAGAGAGGGGGGGGGGGGAGCATTAAAATTTGGCAATAAATAAATAAATAGATTTTACCCAAAGTCCAATTTAAAGATGTTCCCTTTCTTCCCCTTCTCTTCCCCTACCCCCTAAACCTACCCCTCTACCACCCATCTCTGATGCTCTGTCCTGTTTTACTGTGATATACTCTCTTTGCCCCACTTTCACTGTCTTCATTATGATATATTCCTGTTTTTTAATTTAGTTTATAAGTACGTTCCTGATGAAGGTTGAGTTTAACCGAAACCGGTCGATGGTGCATAAATATGAATAAAAAATAGTGACCTCAAGCGTTTATTTTATTTTACTTTAAATCATAATGTCAAGCCACAAAGTGATTGCTTTCTACGATAAATGTATATTTATTACCTACTAATTTTGATTGAAACAAATATTCAAGGTAAATAAGATCGTCAACCTGGGTAAATAACATCGAACGTTTTGCTGGAAATCTCTAGAAAAACACTGAGCAATTTTCATTTAATAGCAATGTATAGTTTGCAGATACGTGTAGTTGTGTTGTGTTGTGATTGTAGTGCTCTCGGTAGCAATATTGGCCGGTGAGTGTCAGTGAAAGGTATCGCGGCGCCTCGGCGGGCGTCGTTAAGCGTCGCTTTTGTCTCCGCGGGCGCCGGCACCTCCCGGCTCCTACCGTCTCCTCTCGTCACCTCACGGCGCCTCAGTCTTCAAGGCCCCATAGCGCGCGGAAACACCGCGGACGCCGGCGCCTTCTAAAACATTCACCCCTGTCATTAAACACTGGAAAACTTAATTTGTAATTCATTGTTTTTATTTTGTTTTTTATTTGCGCTGTGTCTAACAATCTAGCTGTATTCAACTAAAAAAGCGTGCTAGTGTTCCTACCGCATTTCTGATAAGAAAAAAAGTATGTAGGCAGATTTTTAATAAAGTATTTTAATAGATGTTGCTATTTTTTCGGCAATCTGAAAATGTTTTTCATCATCTTTTGTTAATAATCCTTACGTCAATCGAAATTAATGTTTTTTTCCCTACACTTTCGCATCGGTTCACATTACAATTGGTGAGTCGCATGCTTCTCTCCCAACACCTTGTAAATAAAAGTGCTAATAATACTGAACATAATAATTTATTGAGCAGATGTATATCCTACAACGAAATTCGAAAGCTTTTATCTTTTTGATCTGCCACTTTCTTTCTAATTCTTGTTTACCTTAGAATTGGCACCCTTCTCCATATCTGCTCACCTCTTCACTTTTGACTCGCATAGACCGTTTGCAATACACTTATATGTCATATGCGTTTAATGGTTAGATGCCTATTTAACTTCTGCCCGGTAGTATATTATTTATAATTTCTTCGAAAGATTGGTATTTGCTTTGTCGCGTCACTATTGATAAATGAATTAAAAATTACTTTTGTATTCACCACTTTGTTAATATACACATATCAACATGTTAAGAAAGCGATGATTTCTTCATCAGGAATATAAATGATAATAATGTGTATATTAATAAAGTGGTGAATACAGAAGTAATTTTTAATTCATTTAGTATATTATTTGGCCGTAGGAGGTGTTCGGTGTTTAAAAAAATGTCCGCTTGGTTTTTTATATGTTTTTCTGATATTTAAATATATAAAACGAAATTTCTTCTTTCTTGAGTCACCGAGGTGTTAAGGCTTATACCGTCTGTAGTCTGTAGACTCGTATATTTGACTATCGGGCGCCTCATTAGAACGACCTCCCGCCGGCCGTCTAAAGCCTAAACAATACACCTCCCTTTGATTACATGACTAGCAGCCACCAGCTAGCAGCAATTTCGCTGGATGGGGTTGTAAGAAAACAGATTTTATATTTTTTACCCCCGTTCTAATAACTACTTACCCTCATTCGACGTTACGATTATGCTATATTGAGATTGCTTCTATAGTTTGCATAACTTTTTTTTGAAGACACCTATCGCGAAAAACTTAAAATAAATTATTCACTTGTCTCCATATTGTATCTATTACATTTCCATAATTCAGCCATTTTTATTGAATGCAATAAATATCCCGTCTTTGTTAGATCGACTTTACTCGTCCATATATTCCACTATTCACATGACAACACAAACGATGCGATCGTATTACTCGAGAGCAGCGTCTCGTCACTAAGTTAGCAACACCTCTGCGGAGGGATTCGCCATATTTAATACTCCGTCATGCATCAGATCAAAAATAATTAATGTTTTGTTTTTAAACTGTATGTTTTAATAAATTATTTAATTTATTCTGCACGTGATGGGCCCTGCGGGTTGATGAAGATATATTTTAATATTTTTCAATGATTTATTGCGGTCTCGAGTAAGGGCACATGGCGCAGCCAGGATTTGAAACCAGAAATCGGATTCTTTTTAAGGAGAATTCCTTATCCATTTACTTAGACTTAAAGACATACTGTATTATTAAAAGACACAGTATTATTACAAGTTTTAGGTGTATCACACGTACTTCATGTATTATAATTTGTAGAGATTTATATCACTTTTATCTTACATTTTTAATGGACTTTTAGCATAGATACTTTATCGCACTTTCGTTAATTCGGTTCATTTAATGCGACAGGTGACTCGCTAATAATGTTTAGTCAATACTTATATTATATTAGTTTTTGTTATTAAAACTACGCAAATGTCGATATTTTTAAAGAATGTCATTCGCTGAATGACAGCTGTCATCCGCTGAATGACAGCTGTCATCCGAGAGAACCGGAACTGCAGTTAAACGAGAAGTCTTTAAGCCTAAGGAAAAGGATAAGGATTTTTCCTTAAAAAGAACTGATTCTGTCTGGGTTTTATGTTCGACCAAGTCATCAATGACCGTAATTATTCATGTAGCTCGATACTCTGAGGAGTGCAGGCACCTGGTACATCAAATAAATCGGATTAGTCCCTATCTTCATCAATGAGGGAGGAACTGAAGGGATGAAGGAAACTATTACGGAGCCATTATTTCCCAGACTGCCTTCATATATTTCTGTAACTAGCCCATAACATTCTCACGGTCACGCATCTCAATGTCAACACGCAGCTTTGGATTACCTTGCAGTTTTCCCGTGTTTCCTTATTTGTCGTATTACGAATTTTTTTTTATGTAAACATAATTGACTTAACATAAAGTGAAATTACTTATCCAAATGGCAAAAAAAAACATTGTCGTCAATCAATCTGACTTTTTTTTCATTTAACATAAATTTTCTTTAAGGCGCTATTTATTTTTCATGAACGAATGTAAATATGCAAATACGTGAGAGAAAATAATAATTAACTTTTCGTTTTTAGTGGTGTCATGATAATTCTAATTTTAATGTGACGAAAAATAAATGCTTTGGATACAGTATTTATTTACAAAGTTCTTGATGTTAATTTTTATAAATATGATTTTTTTTTTAAATAAAGTTTGTTTTCGTTACATCTGGACAATTTTGCAAATAAACCTACGAGCTATACTGGAGTGAGTGTCAGTTTTCTATAAGATATCCTAGAATACTTATTGCTTCTGAAAACATATTACAATAAATTTGCTTCAATGACTTTGTGTCTGAGTCTTTCTTTGTAGGCACATTTGAAAAGGATAAGTGATTTGTATAATTTTCCTTTGAAATTCGAATCAAATTGATATGTAACCGTTTGCTTCTGCCATTCCTACCAACGTCGTATGACGGGCTTATACCAAGTAGAAATTTAATTATTCCTCTCCATTTCCCTTCCGTCATAATAATTGTATGTTGCTGTTATTTGGTAATGGACTAAATAATTTATTTAATTAAATTTATTCCGAGATTTGTTTTGACATCAAACAGAAATTCAGATCAAGAATTATTATAATTTCACAAAGAAACGCCGTTAGACGAGATCTCGCTTTATTCAAATTTCTTATACATTATGCCGGAGTTTCCCGGGAATCAAGTAGAAAAATTCCCATAGCTGCATTATTATCAAATTATAAATAAAGGGCTTCTTTGGTAAGAATAATTCATTATAGAAATGCTTTTAATAAGCAAATATCTTTCAAGTTTGCTCTTAATAATGGAAATATTCATTTGCGTGTGTAAAAAACTGGTGGAATTTGATGAAAAATTCTTGTTTTTATGTCTTGTTTTTTTTTCTTTCTATCCATTGAATGATGTCTTTAAAATACAGATATCATCGTTATCTCAATGATCTTTCTCCGAAAAACTAGCGTCACTGATCCCCTCGGTACCGGTGCATAGCTGGGGGACACTTAAAATTCCTTCCCACCGTTCATACACAGTCAACGTCTTCCGCATAAGAACGGGTTGTTTTAACTGTTCGTTCTTTGGTAATCACCATGGCGAGATAGTTCTCCTAGTAATTTATTTGTTTTGTGGTCCCGTTTCTGGGACATTTCTCTTCATAGCACTTTGAGAAAGCAAGTTTTAAGAATATTTTCAGGTATTTTTGTTTCCTTGGAAATACAAATTAGGAGATATACTCTTGGAGATTTTTTAAAATAAAATTCATATAAAGTAACATTTTGATCACATTTTGTCACCCACTGAAGTAGGGAGAAACGGGGAGTAGTTTATTTTCTTCCTCATAATATTATTGCATGGTCTTCAAAAATAGCTTCGGTTTTTGTACCCTCTCTCGCGCCGGCGGATTATTGAAAGGCTGTGTTTTTATACCCCACGTCTTGGAGGGCCTTTATTCCGGGGGCTGGCTGTTGTTGCTCCAACAGGTTGCGCGGCCGAGCTTTAAGCTACATTATAGGGAGCTTTCGCTAATCCAACCACTCTCAAATGGATTCCGGGTACATCTCCGGTGGACCTCGGATTTACCTTCGCTGGAGTATAACGTTCCAGCCATACATGGCTGAACATACTAACTCTGTGGCGGTCGACTTATGCAAGTCTAGATCTGATGTTTGCCACTGAGACCTTTGCAATATTTTCCCAGCAAAATATGTTTAAAAAAATATATGTGTGTTAACTCCACACCGGAGGCCCTGACGCAAATATTTTTTCTCGTGATCTATGTCATCTTTGGGTCTTTTGTCTGGAGCACCTTTTTGCATAAAGGATGGAGACAATTTTGTATGAAGAAGAAATCATAGAACACGGCAAATCATTCCACAGTCGAGCTTTTGAACACAAGAACGAATCGTGGAAGCATCCCATTGTCCTTTGACAAATTTCTACCCGTGTTCAAAGGTTTTGGCGCACGTTTGGCGTGTTTTTCAATAGTACAACGGTGCCGAAGGGATCAATCACGTTAGTTCCTCGAAGAATCTTCCATTGGAATACTGGTAGAATAGAGACAGCATTCCCACTATTTCTCCAAAGATTGCAATCCGTTTGTTAAGACAGGAGAATTTATCAAAAGACCGCTCGTTTCTACGAATACTGAATTCAGTTCTATTCAATTCTTTATTCCTTTTAAAAAATGTACAAAATTTACATTTTAAGGCAATTTTTAAGATATTAGATAAGACAGGATGTACAACATCCAAAATAATTACTTCTAAAAAATAATACAAAAAGGAAAGAATGAAGGTAGACATAAATAATCTCAGTAAATACTGGTATTATACGAGTACAAGTAGCAACAAAGCTTTATGTTTAAACGCAGCTTCATTGATGTTGATGAGTCAAGGGTGTTTGTATAAGTATTGTATATACTGTACGAATCAATCATTATTTTTCCGACTAAATATAACATGAATCCTTCCATACAGTATCCCCAAAGATGACATAGACCTTGAAGGAATTTATTTCCCTCGGGTTCCCTTGTGTGGTGTAACTGTAAAAAAACGATTTTAAGTCAACCCTCTTACGCGAGTTGGCCTCCAGTCATGTGTATATATTTTTTGATTTATTAAAACAATTTTTAATCTTTACCACTTAATATAATGAAATTCCACAACGAAATATCCGTATCAAAAATAGAAATATAAAGATCTTTTTATATACATATCTTTTTTTAAATATGATTATTGCACAAGAGTCCCAGCTGCTCCCAACCGTCTGGAATCAGTGAGAGTATTGCATCTTCAATTGAGGGTGTGTTGTGAGACTGGATGTAGTGGGGAGGAGAAGGAGATAAGTCAGAGGAAGGCGAGGAAGTACCTGGCTAGATCTGAATAGTTTCGTTTCTGAAAGGTGGTATTTCACCAGGATGACACTCTAAGAGCATCTTTCAAATGTGTACCGAAATCATCTTTTTTCTCACACCTGTAACTAATTATCATTATTTGCAATGAATTATTAAACCTATCACAACATCATTGTATTCATATACCTGTTTCAAAATCCTGACAACCTCAACAGCTCTCTCGCATCTGATAAAAACAAGCAAAACAAACAAGCACCGTTTTTGTAAGTAATAACAATCAATTTGATTATATCACCCCTCAAAGGTACAGTGGTCGAAATATTTCCCTTATATCTCCTCTCGATGCCGCAGAAGTTGCTACGTTTATATTTTGCGGGTATTTTTTACCTTGGCATTAGTCGCATTAGATCTCAGCGGCTAGTGCGAAAGTTTCCCAATAAAAGTGGCCATAGCGCCAAGTCCAATATTTGTGGACCTTCTTACACTGCTGTAGCCCCTTCCATTCTCTCCCCCACGACCATACAACTAACCCCTATATATCCGTGGAATACACTGTGGGCCAATAAAAACAACACCGATGAAGAGTGAAAAATTATTTTAAAAAAAAAAACTTTAAGATTCAAGACAAACAAATTAATTAAAGTGTGCATGGTATATTTGCACCATATTCCGAATTTTTGTGGTGGAAAATCCCAAAAATTTTCTTTAAACCATTTCTTAATACTTATGGGGGAGGACTGGGAGAAAGAGAAGGACGAGTTTTTCAGACGTGGTAACCACAAATAGCTAAATAAAAGACATTTCGTATTTTGTTTCTAAATGGTGGTCAATCATCGAACGATATTGCGAGTGTCTTCCACACTGGAACCAGGTGCAAATTTTAAATCAAATATCTGAAAAAGTCAATGGGCTCAGAACCAAAGAGCTTATGGCCCTTCCCCGTTTTCGTCCAAGACGTAAAACTCGCAAAAAATGCCCATTCTTATGCTGCAAATGTGATCCGTATACGACGTATGTGTGCTTCCCCAGCTTTTGCGCAGGGATCACTGACACTTGTTCCTTAGAACACTTTCCGGTCAAATAGATTCAACATTCTATCAAACTTATCGCTTCTTATTTAGCACAGTTAAGTGACGGTATCTAGCAATGTCTTAACAGAATACCCAGATTTAATATCTTTAAAAAAGTGCAATTTTATTTGTACCATTGCGTATATCGTCTAAGGCTACGGACAAACGGATCCGGCAAGTTAGACAATGAACTGGCTCGTGGAACGATCCGACTGAACGGGGCGATACTTCCAGAGGTAAATAAATAGAAAGGTGGAAAAGGGCGGTTTAAAGCTCCTATACTTTTATCTCAAGCAGATGTTACGGATTTGCTCCTTAGTAAATATTCTTCGCTTCGATTTTATTTCACTCGGCTCCGTCATTGTCGACACGCTTTATTTTTATGCGCTTTTCGTTCAAGGTTTTTTAAATCTTTATATTCTCGTACTACTTGCTTACCTACTTACATGATTGTATCGAGGAGGATATACCGCACAGAATTTTTTATAATATTAAAGGCTTTTCGTGCTAATTATAAATGTAAGAAATTATATATATATTTTTTTAAATTTAATGTAAGTCAAATTTAATAATATTATTATTAAGTTCTGCAAGTATTTTTAGTTTTTATTATTGTGACAGCTGTTTCGGCGTTTTAGCCCATTTTCAAACTGCGGTTAATCCACATGTTTCCTCGTTAATTTATTTACAATAAACAAATTACGTTTATCAGTAATTAACCATAATGTCAATGTAACCGATGAAGATAGAACGCCATACAACTTTGTCCTTATACCCCATTTGCTTCACCAATATACCATACGTACATCGTATCATACATTCTCTTCATTCCTATTTTTACGCTATTCCGATTTTTAACAGTATTTAACAGATTTATTCACTTGAACGTGTCATATTTTCCTGTAATATCCCAGACTTATTCCTCCATTCAGTTGCCCATCATATATTCTCTTGGCTCAAACCGGCTAAGCTAATTTTCGTTTAGCTCATTATTACGTGCGTATTGCATTAGAAGCAAGTACTTATATGTATACCTTCATAGATGGTTTTAAACATTATTACGTGCGTATTGCATTAGAAGCAAGTTCTTATATGCATACCTTCATAGATGGTTTTAAACATTATTACGTGCGTATTGCATTAGAAGCATGTACTTATATGTATACCTTCGTAGATGGTTATAAACATTATTACGTGCGTATTGCATTAGAAGCATGTACTTATATGTATACCTTCATAGATGGTTTTAAACATTATTACGTGCGTATTGCATTAGAAGCATGTACTTATATGTATACCTTCATAGATGGTTTTAAACATTATTACGTGCGTATTGCATTAGAAGCATGTACTTATATGTATACCTTCATAGATGGTTTTAAACATTATTACGTGCGTATTGCATTAGAAGCATGTACTTATATGTATACCTTCGTAGATGGTTATAAACATTATTACGTGCGTATTGCATTAGAAGCATGTACTTATATGTATACCTTCATAGATGGTTTTAAACATTATTACGTGCGTATTGCATTAGAAGCATGTACTTATATGTATACCTTCATAGATGGTTTTAAACAAAAACGATGCAAATATGATTTCTTCATTTAAAATACTAATGAACCAACCGTTCGTGAGAAGCTTTTATATATTAATAATTTCAAATACATACAATTTATTCTACATAATATTTAAAAAAATTAAAATTGTCTTTAAATAAATGGAAATGAATAAACGAGTAAACTCGAAATTTCTCAGTCATAAATATGCAATATTCGAATGAGCAAATTGCGCTCACTCTTGACATCAATACTATATTATATACCATAGATTTAGTTCAAATTGTACCAGTCTGCAGATCCCGCAAGTCAAACTACTACAGAGTTCTTTAACGGGACTTTTTGCCGTATATTTTGTAAAATATCTTAAAACTAATTTTTATATTTATATATATATATATACGAGTATATTTTTAATTGAGTTGGCGGATGGAATCTGTTAGTCTTAAGTTATAAGTTGTTATAATTCATTTTCCATAGTTGATAGGATAGATAGTGCCTTGGAAAAAAATTTACAGGGCCCTTGAAGTTGATTTTTCAAAAAAATAGCTCTGTACAAATCATCCAAATATTATTATCTCTTCGGATATTTAGATTGGTACGCTCATCATGCATACCGGTTTAAAAATATGATGCGAGTACTAGAAGACCTGCTGATAATTCTCTCCCGGTCCTAAATAAACTGAAGCACAGTACGTATCACTATTGGGCCTTTGCAGCTCAATTCGGTTCTATATTTTCAATCGGCTCGTTTAATTACTGGAAAAGAGAAATGTAATTACGAAATACGATATTTTTTAGCATAGTTTACCTTTGAAATATTTTATCCCTTTGATACCGTGCCTATTACTGCGTATGCATTCAATTGGATTTCATGTTAAAAAAATGTTTGTGTGGACCTTTTGAAATCTGTTTTTGAAACTACCCCTGACTAAGTTTAAAAAAATTGTGCTGGTGGTACGTCGAATAAACCTATGCAAAAGGAATTCATTAATGTACTACAATACACTTCTTATTAATTGTTTTTGTGTTTAATTCGTACTCTATGTTTTTATTTAATGTAAATTTAATGGCCTTGAACACCGAAACAGCACAAACAAACAACTGTCACTATAGTGAAAACTAAAAATACTTGCAGAACTTAATAATAACATTATTAAATTTGATTTACATTAATTAAAAAAAAAAAAAAAAACAAAATTTTATGAACCCATGAAATTTTTAATTCTAACTAAACAAATATCATACACAAATGAATTAAAAATTACTTTTCCATTCACCGCTTTATTAATATACACATTTAAAGGTTTATCGAAAGCGATGTTTTCTTCGTCAAGAATATATAGAATAATAAATATACAATATCATAATATAATAAATATCATACACCTTACACAAATATTTATCACAACTCAACACTATACGATTAACTATTATTTTTTCTTTATCTTTTAAGGCAATTATACGTTGCAGCAAGACTTATCACTGGCGTATCTAAATATTCTCACATTTCAGAGCATCTCAAAAATCTCCACTGGCTCAAATGTCCTGAAAGAATCCAGTTCAAGCTCTGCTGGATGGTATTTAAATCAATTAACGGAATAGCACCGGCTTACATATCAGAAATGTTGTATTCCTGAAAATACCGATTCACGGCAGTCCACCCTTAGGTCAGCAGCGTCCTCAGCTATTGGGAGTTTGAAGGAACCAAAGCGCACACCTAATACTAAGTTCGGTGATCGTGCTTTCGGAGTATCAGGACCTAAAGCCTGGAATGAACTGCCGCGTGACTTAAGAATTGTCAAAGACTCGACAGAATTCAGAACTAAACATAAAACTCATCTTTTCAGACAATCGTATCCATAAATTGAAGAAATGCACCCGTAAATTGCTTAGCTAGGCTAGACGGTTAGTGCTATCCTCCTTTTCTATTGATGTTACATTTATTAGAAGATTGGTGGCACAGGAAGAGTTGGTATTTATTGAAATATTTATATTTTTTAGGACTGAAAAATATTTATAAAATGACCTTAAAAAGCGTAAAATTCTTTTAATAGATATTAACTTTTTTTAAATTTATTTTTACACTTTTAGTTATTTACAGTGTTACGGGCTGTGGACGCATTTGCGCACCGGTGCGTGCAATTTTTTACTTATTCTATAAGTGACTTTACGTAAACACTAACCGGCTAGCCTAGCTAAGTGGTTTACATGTACATTTCTTCCATTTATGGATATGATTGTCTGAAAGATAAACCCTTGATGAAACTAAAAGGCAATGATTATTTTTTATAAAGTTATAAATATAATTGAATGAAACGAAGATATTAGCTTGTAGTTGAAGGTTGTATGTTTGAAATCGTAAAGGTAGTGCAGATGCTAATTGTGGTTCGGTTCATCTGTAATCTGGTGTACTTTTCACCGCTGTCTATTACCCACCCACTGCCTAACGCCGACATTAATTCTTAACTATCCGTAAATTCCCAACTTACTTACTCGTAACTTATTTAGAGTGTGTTTGACTTCTTACTTTGTTCGACGTTTTAATGGGCCCAAACTTGTTAGCCTAGCACAAATATCTCCTGCAAATTATCTTGTTAGACCGTGATTTATAACACGGATACCTGAGCCCGAGACGGGGGGGTTTTAATTATTGTTGTTGACAAAATTCTCCTCCATTGGAATTTATTCGCGTACGGCCTCAGTTATTATTATTACCGGATTCGTATTAATCGACCCTCTAGCTTATTGCACATAGTCATCATCCACTGAATCGACGGAATTTATCAATGCTTTGAGCTAACAATCCTCATTTGGTTAATAAATTAATAAAATATGAAGTTAGCCATTTTGACGGTCTCCATGGTCGAGGGGTAAGCCTCGACTACGAATCCGAAGGTCGCGGGTTCAAATCCCGGCGAGCACAAGTAAATTTTATTTAATTAATTTGTGTTGTTTCACAATTAATTAATTTAAAAATAATATATAGTATATTTGCGCACGTTCCAGAGTGGAAGATACTTTCAGTATCGCCCTGGTGAAAGACCACCATTCAGAATTTAAAAGTTGCTTGAAATGGCTTTTAGCCATGTTTGGTGACCAGTTCTGAATAGCCAGGTATTTTTCCACCTTCCTCTTCCCCTTCTCCTTCCCCTCCCCAATACCTTCAGCCTCACAACATTCCCCAATTGGGAATGCCATAGTCTCACTGGTTTCAGACGGTTGGGAGCAGTTGGGACTCATGTGCAGTATTCATATAAAAAAAATTAAAAAATGAAGATACCGCACAGCAAGGAGATTGCTTTATATGTCTTTAATATAACCCGGTGATAAGCAAAGAAAAGCATTTAGACTGAAAAGTTAAAACTCATCTGTGTCAAAGGGTAGTTACAAGTATGAAATCCATAAATGACCTTATTTTTAGAATATTATGCATGTACAAACTACTAAATTGTATACTGTCAATTTAAAGAAAAAAAAAATTATAAAATAGTTATCAATGAACAGAGGTGCTTTTTTTTAAATTTAAGGAAATTAAATTTTGTAATTTAATT
>JAHDVE020004688.1:0-40225 GCA_022606495.2 Halesus radiatus | reverse complement strand
TTAATTAATTTAAAAATATTATGTAGTATATTTGCGCACGTTCTAGAGTGGAAGATACTCTCAGTATCGCCCTGGTGAAAGACCACCATTCAGAATTGAAATGTTGATTGAAAGGGCTTTTAGCCGTGTTTGTTGACCAGATTTGAATAGCCGGGTATTTCTCCACCTTCCTCTCACGATTCTTCTCCCCCTCCCCAATACCTTCAGCCTCAGAACACTCCCCAACTGGGAATGCCATAGTCTCACTGGCTCCAGACGGTTGGGAGCAGGACGCTTGTGCGGTATTCATGTAAAAAAAAACTTTTCTATTTTCATCCGACGGATTCCTATATTAACGCACTTTATGATATTTTACACGTATTTATTTTCTTTTATAAATAAAAGTTGAAGTAAATCAAAACTTTAAATCTTATTGTCAACGTGTGCAAGAATTTAAATTTTTAATTATTGTTAGAGCAGTTTCGACGTTCAAAGCCATATTCAATACTAAAATAACGTTTTTTTTAAAGTAAGGAAAATTGTAAATGTGCTCACGAAAACTAAACAATATAATTTATCAAATTATTCTGAGAGTTACTAAACAAATTAAATTCATTGGCTTAAATAGCATTAACGTCTTTACAATATAATTAAAAAATAATTTATGTGGGAAAAACACCTATCAACTGTTATTACCGCACAGAAGAGAAAATTTTTAATTATAACATTTATTTTCGAAGTTATTCGATTTTACCGATGATAAATCATTTTAAACACCTTCCAAATTAAAATTGAGCGGGTTTAAATAAAAACATATAAGAAAATCCCCTCAATGTGGCCTAACCACAGTTTCAAAGTGGCCTTGAACGCCGAAACAGCTGTAACAATAATTAAAAACTAAAATACTCGGAGAACTTAATAATAACATTGTTAAATTTGATTTACTTCAAATTAAATTTACAAAAAAAATTGATAGCGATCTACCAATTAAACACAATAAAAATTATTTATTATAAATGTATGCTTCAATCGATAATTTTCCGAAACCCAGGCACAATATAAACATCATTAAGGTTTATCTTTGCAGAAAGATTTCAATAATTCACCGTCCCATAGACCAAGCAACATCACAAATGTTTATAAAACTATGAAAACAGTGTTAAACAACTTAAAAGTAACTTTTAAAGAGCGTTAAAGCATGCAATAAAATCTACATTCAATGTCGTCGAGAGCATCGCTATTAGCTATTAACCCGCTGCGAGATTTCCTGATTCAATAATTCCATGCTCGAATATTTATCTTAGGAAACCCATGAAATACACTACGCCGTAATATTTACGATACCAAATTAAAACCATCTTCAAAATCTGTGGCCGGATTGAATTTATAAATTCAAAGGACCACGCTGATGAATGGGAATATTGGCCCGCCGAACGGTTTGGCCGTGAGTTGATCCCACAATGCGAACTTTGATAAAGAGCCGAATTGAATACATAAAAGGTCTGTCTATTATTAAATCGTCCCCAACCCGCGCTGTATTGCAGCTCTAGGAAATGTAGCCCTTTGTCCTTCGGGTGATGAGGATAGGTCGAGCAGTGAAGGGTTGATAAGCCAAGGAGCCGAAATCTCAATTAAGGAGATTTGTCGACATCCGCGTGCTATCGCGGGGGATTTAGCGTACATGACAAGTGATCCGTGACACATTTAAAACTACATAAGTTTTACTTTAGGTGGGTTTTACTTAGGTTAGATTTTAAGTAGAAGTGGCAGAGAAACACTCCTTACATATAAGGTAGGTGGCAGTGGCGAGCATTGTTCTTTTTTTTATATGAATAACGCACAAGAGTCCCAACTGCTCCCAACCGTCTGAAGCCAGTGAGACTATGGTATCCCCAATTGGGGAATGTTGTGGGGCTGAAGGTATTGGGGAGAGGAAGGAGAAGATGAGGAGGAAGGTGGGAAAATAAATGGCTATTCAGATCTGGTCACCAAACACGGCCAAAAGCCATTTCAAGCAACGTTTCAATTCTGAATGGTGGTCTTTCACCAGGGCGATACTGAGAGTATCTTCCACTCTGGAACGTGCGCAAATATACTATATGTTATTTTTAAATGAATTAATTGTGAAACAACACAAATTAAATAAATAAAATTTACTTGCGCATGCCGGGATTCGAACCCGCGACCTTCGATTCGTAGTCGAGAGCCTTACCCCTCGACCATGGAGCCCGTCAAATGATTATCTACCAAAGGCAGGATGTGTGTAGTTTCTTAAGTTCGGGTATTAAATTTACATTGAATATTTCAAAAGGGCCATTTAATTATTATCGTAACCTGAATAAATGAGCTGCCACAGAAATTTGTTGCATTTACAAGAAAAGTATTACCTTTTATTTTCATTTTATGGTTGGTTGTTTTACTTAGGGTAGGCACAGGTTAGCCTTTATGGACTGTACACCACTGGCGGGCAGTTTTTGGCCTGGTTTGCAGGCAATCAGACGACCGTGGGCACATATAAGTAGGTTTTATTATTATAAAACTTAGGGAAAACCCGAAGATATTTTTCAACCAATATCGCAGGATCAAATTAATATCACACAATCTCAGTCAACATAAAATTGCCTCAAAAGAAAGGGGATACCTCATATCTAGTATTCCCTCCAGTTATTAAAATGATGCTTGCCAACAATAAAGGAAATTAAAACTATTTCACATTAATATTAAGTAATAAATGTAAACAAATAAATCTGACATGGAGAAATGACATGTCAAGCACAAATATTCTATTAAATTCATATGGACTTAAAATATTGATAAAAAGTGTTAAAAATAACGATTCTTCATTAATTGCAAGATATCCAGTAGCAACGCAAACAACAAAAGTCATGTTATGGAAAAAAAATGGACACAAAAATGAGAAACTCCGTCAATCAGTAAAACTAATCATTATTTGTTATAAAAAAAAATAAGATAAAAAACATTATTATTATTAGTCTACTCTCGTAAATGACGTAATATAACATTTAGGATGCTCTCTGACGGTCCGGTGAGGAACGAACTTTTCACTCGCTACTGGAGACACTGCGCAGGAAAGTCGAGTTTGCTAAAGTAAGGTAACGGTTTGCAACGCAGTCCATTGTGGGAATTTTCTGCGCAGTGTTTCCAGTAGCGAGTGAAAAGTTCGTTCCTCACCGGACCGTCAGAGAGCAGCTTTAATTGAAAAACCCCTCACCCACAAAAATCTGTACCCCTAATTAATAGCAACATGATGTTTGTAGTAGTGGGTAAATACCCAAAAACATAAAACTTTATTTCATTTGCATATTGTTTACATTAAATTTAAATTTTATTTTAACATTAATTCCGTCATTATCCATCCATTCCGACATCAGGGATTAGTTTCACGCCATCACATTATATATTCAAAATCAAATAGACAAATCACTCCGATGAATGTAATGTAAATACTGCAAAACGTAACAGTTTTCATTTAAGCCTATAAAAAAGCAGTACATC
This sequence comes from Halesus radiatus, assembly GCA_022606495.2. NCBI lineage: Eukaryota > Metazoa > Arthropoda > Insecta > Trichoptera > Limnephilidae > Halesus > Halesus radiatus. The sequence goes on along the minus strand of JAHDVE020004688.1, from coordinate 36,730 downwards.
AGATACCTACGTCACATTTCCCGTAAAGCTTGGCTGCTATTTATATTCAGTACTGACAAATATGATATAATATATCAATAAAATTTAACAAAGTTTAAATTTAAATATTAAGCATTTAAGAACGCAATTTTGTATGGATATTTTTTTGGATAAAAAAGAGTTATTTTTTGTCGAACAGGCTACTAGAACTAGTACATAAAATTTTAAAGAAAAGCGTTTGCATGTGTTTGATTAGCAAAGCATTATTTTAAATGAGTTTTTTTGAATCTATGTTTGTACTTTTAAGGTTTTAAAAACCGAAAAAAATTAAATTCACTCGTCTGTTCATGCAATATATTACGTGTCTCCTTTACCAATCTCTGAAAATGACAGAATCTTATCTCCTAAAAATGTAGACGGAAAAGACAAAAAAAGCAATCAATATTATTTTATCATACACTTAAGAAAACAGTGGATCTTGGGGAGGAATCCGAACCTTCCGAGTGGAAAAAAGGAACTTGCGAGTCCCTAAGTACCGACCGGTAAAGCATCAATAATCTTCTTAACTATAAAGTAGAAAAAGTGTTTGTGTAAACTGAACTCTGGCTCCAATTTCGCAAAGCTTTTACTGTTCAGATTTCAAAATTTCATCATCAGCCATGGAACTTTTTCAAATTTACATGCGTAATCAATAGATTTCAAAAAATTGTACTGCCTACTGAGAGACAGAAAAAGCCACGTTGTAAGGTAGGTATTTACGTACTCAATATATACTAGAACAACTATTTTGACAGCTAAGAACCGTTACTAAAATGGGCACATGTGCATCTTTAATATTTCTTGCTTAGAATGATGTCATACGAAATCGCAAACAATGTTTAAGGATGGGATGTTTGAATCCCAATCCCATTCGATTTACCGTCTAATAGACGATTAGCACCGAATCTTGTTTTTTTACATTTGAACTATCCCCGTTAACCATCGATTATCTGTTCGATACTTTTTCCTTTTTGCAATGAAAAGCATAATACTTTTTTTTCGTTCAGCATGACAGGGATGTTCCCCTGTGGCGGATCAGTTTGACGATTCTAATTTTGATCAATGTGCGATCATTCGTCAAATACAAGAGCAATACCGTAATGCTTAATGACTGATCACAATTTTATCACATTTGGAGAACGTTGAAACAACCCAAATAAAATAATAATTTTTAAAATCAATACAACGAACGAATCCAATCGTGTGTGATGACAATACTCTTCAAACTTATTCACCTATGAAAAAAAGGTGTTTGAAACAATTCTTTCAGGGAAATGAATATATTTTGCATTGTCTTTATTTCCCAGAAATCCATTTTAATTAAGATCGTGTTATTATTTTTCAAATCAGATAGATGCTACTTTCTTCAGCAGAACTTAATTAAAAAAAATAATAACGGTTTCTCGGTTCCGAAATTTAGGGTTCTAATAAAATACGTCTCCTTCATTCGAGACTATTAGGAGACCCATAAAAACATATCTGCGAAACATAATTACAATATTTAAGATGGCAAAAAGTTTGATTATAAGGGCTTCATAAATTTTAATTAACAATTTTAAGTAAATGGAATAAATATCCTTGAAATTGTAACATTCTTCCTGGGTGGATTATTTTTGAAACTCCGTTTAGCCCTTTGAGAAAATGTAATAAAAATCTTTGGCGGAAGAAGAATTCATTTCAATACTTCATTGTTTTAGCAATGGTTGAAATTCATATTACTTTGAACCAGTATTTCTCAACCTTATTTGTATCATGACCCACTTCAACGCTTCAAACATTTTGATGCCCTCCTCTCTCCGAAAAGAAAAAATAAGGATTTGAGCACCAATCAAAAAAACCCCGCAATTGAAATTTGTTCTTGGTACAGAAAAAGAATGTATGTAAACGAAAGTTGAATTTTTGAAGGAGGAATCTCACCACGTGTTTAATTAATTACGAAAAAAATGGTATTTACTATATCCTCAACATGCATCAAGTTGACATTTGCACTAGTGTTGCCATTTTTTTTTCTTTTAAAGTATGGGTTGTATTATAAATTATGAACCCAAAATTTCAATTGAAATTATGAATTATTTAAGTTAAATGAATTAATTGCATCTGATTACGCTGTTTGACAGGAGAATTATATCAGACCTAGTTGTATTATATAGAATCATTAACAACCTAATTGACAACCCCTGCGATCCTCGCCAATATTATTTTTTTGATAAATCTTTATATCACACTTTAAAATCCATGTAAATATCCAGAAGGGTGTATAATCAAGTAAATATTAAAAAATTATTAAATTCAATAAATAATAATCGGTAACTAGCTCATTGCCCCCAAAAACATCTTAAATTGGGTCGAGCGCCCCACTTTGAGAAATTCTGGTATGAACAATTATTGCTTCGGCCACGAAGAACCTACATCACAGCAGAGCGAAAAAAATACTTTTGCAAATTCGTGAATTTCAATTAATGCTTTAAATCAAAGAAAATTGGTAACACTTTTTTATGGTTTCTCAGCAATAAAATACAATGATACCATGCAGTTTCATAAGTTTTTGGTACAGGAAAACTGGTATTTTCTTAAAAAATATATATTTGTTTGAAAAAATCTAAAATTTGAATTTTCGATTATTTCGTGGAACGCTTTAATTTATTTTAAAAATAATTTGTAAAAAAAAATATTTGTTGAGTTATTTTCCAAGTAAACACAGGTGGATTAATATAAAGAGACGGATTTAACAAAAAACAATTACGTTTCTGTGATGCCAACATTGCTTATGTCGAAATACATTTTCTTATTGAACACACCAAACCTTGTCTGGTCTTACATTTGTATAGTTAAATAATTACCCAACTCAATAGGTCCGTGACCCAAAAGATGTTGTGAGATGAAAATACTTGCGATGTTCTACAAATTCGAGATAGAAAAGGGTGTGCATATTTCATAATATCGGAGCTCACTGAAAAGATTATCTGATTTAAATTAAGAGCTATTTAGAAAAAAAGGGTGAATCCCTATTCATTGTCGAAATGCGGTATTATTTATAGAAAAGTATTTCTAGCATCAACAACTGAATCGTATACCTATGCTTTAACTTTTTGTGAATTGATTGTCCTTTATTCAAAATTTGTCATAATTAAGGTAAGAACTCTTTGGAATTGATCCGTTTCAATGAGAAAAATATTTGTACAAAACAGTCACTTTAAAACGAAGGGAGGGGGGGGGGATAAACCAATGGAACAGGTAGGAATATTTAGCCTCCCTTTGAAGAAATTTCCCATTAAGTTTCTCATCCATCGTTCTAAAAAGAATGCATACATGATTAGTAATTGATCGATTGCTGCAGAAAAGGAACAAAATAATATAATACAAAGGAGACGATTAGTTTTAAATTTATAATTTCTTCAAATGCTTGGTAACTTTGTGGCATCATTATTAATTATATAAATTGAAAATACACTTTGTATATACCACTTTACTTAAAATATATAAATATTTCTACATGTTTCGATAGCAATGCTATCATCTTCAGGAATAAATGAATACTAATCATTCGTTTGATATAAATAAAGGTTTAAAAGTTTTACATACAAATACAACTGGTTTACAATTAGATAAATTTGAAATTTTAGAAATAAGAAAAAAGTGTTAATAGCGAATTAAATTTAATAAATAATCAAATATTTTTTTAAAATAGCTATCTCTTAAATTTATTTTCATATTAATATTAATAATGATAATTTTTATTTATATTTCTAATTTAAATGTATTATTCAATGTTTTATAATTATTTTGTCATTAACATTTTAATCTGTTACTTACCTACTTTAATTCATTTTTGTTTATGCTCACATTTTGTATATTCTTAAATTATTGTTTTAAATTTTTATCATTTTTCTATACTTGAAATTATTTTTTAGTATTCATTTATTCCTGAAGATGATAGCATTGCTATCGAAACATGTAGAAATATTTATATATTTTAAGTAAAGTGGTATATACAAAGTGTATTTTCAATTTATATAGTTTTAAATTTGTTTGTTGAATTCTATTTTATTTCTTATTATGATATGTACCTTCGTATTTGTATTCTGCTTTGTTAATTTGTATTTAGTAAGAATAGATATTCGAGTGAACAACACTGTTTAGTATTTTTAGCCAGAAAATCGATTTATTATTAATATTTTTCATCCAATGTTATTCTTTGTTTCAATCGTGTATGCACTTCAACCAATTTTGCACTTTCAATAATTTGTGCAATTGTGCGCTTGCTGCACTCACTGCAAAAAGTGTAAAAAAAGACATTTTCCCAAATTCAAGTCATTGTATCTTTCTATTAATTATAAATAACATCAACTGCATGATTCATTCGTCTTTTCGCACGAATTTCTCAATAAACAACAGCCTATATTAACTCACTGTAGAGAAATTAAGCCTCCTTAAGACATTCACTTATTCATCAATACTTAGAAATAATTAAAAGTGGAGAAAATAGTGTTTACCAGATGGAGACGAGGAGTAGGTCATAATATCATCATTAGAGGAAACGTGCACACGATTATTTGCATGGAGAGTATTACGGTATCTAACAAACCATTACGCCGTTTTTCCGCAGGGATAGGCAGAAAGGACGGACCGCCAAACAACTCGATCTCGGCATACACTTCTTGCTTCATTCACATTCATACATCGTCTCATACATTCTCTTCTATTATTCCGACTTCTGAGATGGCCCGACTCAGTTATTTGATTCACTTGATCGTGACATATGTTCTTCGGGCGTCCGCGGCTTCTTCTTCCATTTCATACAATCTCCTTACACTCCTTCCTTCGTATTTATTCGCTCTACATGCCCAAACCATCTAAGCCTCCGTTTCTAAATCTTACTCATTACGCTTACATCAGCCCTGCATTCTTTACGAATCTCAATATTTTTCACATGATCAGACATGATTTTACCAGACATTCGTCTCAGAGATCTCATTTCTATGGAATTTAGTTAACGTTCATCCTTCATCTGCCAATGCCATGCCTCACTGCCATTCATCGGGGTTGGTATCAGCACTCCACTGTGCACTGCTAGCTTCGCTTCTTTGGACAACTTTATGTTAGCGCCTATCGCGTTCAGTACTCCATTAATGGAGTTTCCTGCATTCACCCTTATTTCAATATCGCTATCCGTCTTTTCATCTCTCGTAAACACTCTTCCCATATATATAAATGCATCGACCTGTTCCTTGTATTCATTATTCACAACTATATTGAACACTGTTTTCGTACTCTCTCTTTCAAACACCATGACTTTAGACTTACTTACATTCATCATTAGCTCATTCTTCATACATTCTTCGTTCATCCTAGATACGAGGGACTCCATATCTTCCAAAATTTTAGCAATCAGCACCGCATCATTAGTATATAGCAGGAAACATACTTTCAGATTACTCATTTTCGTGCCCATGCCCACCTCTTTCAATTCTTGCATACAATTAATTATCCATGTATAGATTGAATAATCACGGTGTCATTACGCAGCCTTGCTTCACACCAAGCAAACACTGCTGATTCTCAATAAGTCGTGTTCATATAATAAGATCAGCATTTTGCTAATAGTTCAAAGGTTACGGGTATAAGCCCTGGCTCGGCAATGACTTTTCTGGTGAACTTAATCGATAAGTAAATACCTAGACAGCGTTGAATAAATAATAAATATTTTTTTTATATCCTCGCTATCACTGAAGATATAAAAGGACAGAAAACTGTTGTGAGCGTGTGCATATACTAGAAATAAGCTCAATTTTTCCTTATTTCTGGGGAAATTGATCAAATATTTTCAAATATCGCAATTCTTTCTTGAGCACAAAAATTATTTTCGTTGGCTTATCTGGGGCCTAGGAGTTGAAATGTCTTATATAGATTGGTGGCATAACTTTTCTTTCAAACCGGCATGGATCACCCTTTACGGGATTATCTGAGATCGTTTTTTTTTTATGAGAATACATTTTGAGTTTGTCACGAGGTTGAAGATAATGAGGAAATATATGGGAAAAAATTAAACGGTCAGTAGGTGAGTTTGTATTGGATCTGGGTCTCACCCAGGCCTCGTAAGTTCAATTCCTCGGCTGGCTAAGTCCTCTATCACGACACGAGCAACATCTTACACTTACTCTGATAGTAGTAAGAGACTTTATTATATTTTATTTATACAAATATTAGCAGGTTATTCGTAACCTAGAAAATTTGCCTTTCATAAAAAAAAAATAAAAGCAGAGGGGAAGGTTGAAAATTATTTAGATATTCAGATCAGGGGCGCTATTCCCGTTCTTTTTAAGGAAGATTCCTTAAATTTTTCCTTAGGGTTAAAGACTTCTTGATTAACTGCGTAATTACGGTGAGACATAGTATAAAGATCCTAAATAGATTTTCAAGAGATTATTTGAAAACACAAATTGATGAAATATCTTTAAGTGACATAAGATTTTGAACTAAAACTTTAAAAACAGTAACATTATATTATAATTCATTTTAATACATTTTTTTAATGTCATAAATAAGCCTTTTAACGATGAATCACGTTTTATAAAAAGGTACCTAGCGCATTAGATAGTAATGACCTTTTTTTTCTCTAGTTCTAAAAGTGACATTTGAATTTGTGCCGACGCTCTACAATGCCTGACGTGAATTTTCAAAAATTTCAATATCAATATAATGTTTAATAATGTTTACCAGCTAATTATGTTTAAAGTAAATAATAGCATAATTGGTAACATACTTAATATTGAGTTTTTCTCTTCAAACATCGCAAATGTTGAGATTTTCTCTTGTTAAAGCATCGCAAATATCGACATTTTTTATGAATGTTGTTCACTGAATTCAGCTGACAGCTGTCATCCGATAGAACCAGAACCGCAGTTAAGTAAGATGGTTTTAACTCTAAGGAAAAGTTAAAGAATCTTCCTTAAAAATAACGGGAGTAGCGCCCCCGGTTAGCAATCATGGTTACAGCCATTTCAAGCAAGGTTTTGATTCTAAATGGAGGTCTTTCACCAGGGGCGTTTCTTTAACAAAATGACTACATATATTTAAATCTTTATTTTAACTAATTAAAAAAAAAGTATTCCTTATATTACAGCATATAAAAAATACGCTGTAATTTCTACTAAACCGACCACAAATACATCACAGCGTTTCTGGCGCGGCCGGCAAATACGAGTGGTGCTTCAAAATAGGTTTTCTCCGGGGATTATCTCCGACAAATATTTGATTTCTCTCCGAAATCGGCCCGAATTTAGTAGTGGGAGTCGTATGCTAAAATAGTTTCATAGGATAACAATACAGAGAGCGATACTACAATTGGTACGCGGTGTGAATACTGCCGATTAGCGACACATGCCGTCATCGGGCATTGCCTAGAGCCTGGCTGTTGCCGGTGGATTGGGAATTCAACGGAATTATAATAAGCCACTTTTAACAGCACCGGTACCACTCATTATACCTTTAATAAATACCTACAAATTAATAAATATTATGTAATTAATAAATCATATACGTTTTTTCTGTAAGGGTTTGTTAAAATATTACCTGGTGGTTTCCTGTAAAATGTTAACTAGTAATGAAAAACTGTACTGTTCTAAAGGAATATTTGCCTTTTTAAAATTCTTTCAAATTAAAAAAAAAAGTATGTTTGTTGTATCCTGAAATACGTTGTATCCTGATGAAGGAACCATTGATTTCAAATCATGTAGATATTTATTTGAATTTTTTTTCCATGTCAATGAAGTAAGGAATAGTTGTCATTCAAAAATTAATATGCCTAGTGGATATTTATGATATCGTGTTAGATTTTTATAGTAAAAATGAATAAATATTTTTGAATCTTCGAGAAAGATATTTATTATTTTTTTTAATAATCCTCAGAAATGCAAGAAATTATTCTTACTTTGCAACCAACAAAGAAGGTAAACATATAAAAAAAATATCGTTTTTGCACAATTTTATTTGAATAAAAAAATCAGATTCGCCAGTAAAGTGACTACATACCTACCCTGCTGAAGAATTACTCCATCACGTCAATCAGTTACTTTATAATACCTCCGAGGTGTAACCGAATCGAACCTATACGAATTGCAAGATATTTCCATTTCCAGCATTGAATAAGGTATCACCGTTTTTAATTAAACGTTTCACAACGCTGCGCCGCGATAAATACGTAACAGTGTTAGAATAATTATTGAAAATTCGGCCGGGGCCCGTACCGTATACTGTACAGTGTACGCCGTACATTATACAGTAGGCTCGCATACAGTAACCGCGTCGATTTGAGTTCATAACCTGAATGAAGAGGGCAGATGAGCGGTTGACATTTGGCCGGGAGTCGGCAGTCGGCATTCGCAGTCGGTGAGAGTCAGGATCACGCCTGATATAGTGCCTCTACACATTTTGCTTGCGTAAATAAACACGTACACAAATAGCACGACACTCGGAGACGTAATTCCGTAAAAGTAGTTTAAATATCCGAGGAGAGGAGATCTCCATTTCCACATATCCTGCGGCGTTAAAGAAACGTGAAAGGAAATTTCATATTCATACACTGTACACAAAAGATTTTCCACGGCGAATCACGGAATATTATAACAAACATTTTCGCGAGGGCTGCTCCATATGTATGCTAAGTTTTCCTAAAAGTTTTGATAAAATAGTTTGCTTTGTCTTTAAGGTATCCTTGTTTTTTTCGCGTATCTGGAATGTATGACGAACAGGGCGGTGACAAGGCCGGGATATTCATTTTTTAAAAGTTCACGCCGTTTCTTAAAACTATTCAGAGGCAAGCGAGACTTTATTTATTACTAGCTGATGTGTACCCGGCCTTGCTCGGGTTTATATAAAGTTATGAAGTTGTGAATTCTTGCTTGTCATTAGGGTGCCATAAATGATTTGACATCGAAAGTAACAATCTCCAAATAAAGAAACATTCATTTGAATATTTTATTTCATTCCAAACGTTTATTTTTTTCAAAATATATCTAAATCATAAAGTTCTTAAGTAGGTACCTACTCGTTTTTTCCATTTTGAAAATATTCTACCCAAAAAAACATGGTGGGATCAATGTTTTTTATACTAATTATAAAACACTATAGTAACTGTTTTACATATTGGATTTCGTTCAAACTACTCTCTAAACCTTCCCGACACTAATAAGAACAAACTGTGATATTTTCAGCGAAACCGGTAGAGTAATTTTCGAGAACATCGAGGTCAAACAAGCAAACTTACATTGATTATTATTTATATTTATTATATTCTTTTTAACGCGGCCTTTTCAAAAGTTACAAAAAACCAATATTGGAAGAGCAATTTTCGCAAATAAATTTCGGGATGTTCTTTAGCACGGCATGATTTATATTTAAGGTTACGTAATATTAATAACTTCCAGATACCCTACAACATTAACCTACTAAGAAGCGACCGTTAGAAATTTGAAGGCAACCTAAAAGCCCCAAGAGCGAGGAATACTTGTATATGGCGTTTTACCCCGTCGCCATACATCAAGTAGTAACTTTTAAAGCTCGAATAAATTTTAAATGGTTCGCGTTCACTACACTTATTTCGGGGAAAGAATAAAAATTACATCATATTTATTAGTTGTTAATCTTTGTGGTGGTGTGTGAACAATGTGAACATGGGGGGATGGGTGAATGTGTGGACTATGTGGGGAGTGTGTGCGTGACGCGTTGAAAGTTACTTTAGTGCAATTACTTCCCGGAGGAGATTAGGAAGTTTTGAGTGGATCCAGGTACACCGCACCTGGTACGGCCGATAATAGTATGCACCGGAAAACACGAATATTCTCGTAAAAAAACCAGCCGGTGCAGGCCTCCCATTATCGAAAGCCGTTATTTCCATAAATATAAACGGAAAACTACTACTCGAACGTTCCGGTAAATGCTAATACATTATCAGCTTTTTTACAATTATTTTTTTCTAAATACAGAATACAACCCGGCTTTGGCACAGTTTTAACACATAAAATGATTATGAGGAACGGCTGCACTGCCTGTTTCATACATAACTTAATTTAGGATTTGAGGCCAAAATACACACCCAAACTTACATTTTTTTAATTAAATATTTAGTAAATATCTTATACGGATGAAAAGTATTTTATTTATTTTGGTTTTAATTTTTTTTTTCATTAATTTATTGGTAATTCAGATAATTATTTCCGGGTTTATTGTATTTTTTTTGTAATATTTTATTAGCTTTGCAAATATGATTAAGTAAATAAAAAAAATAAACAAAAAAATTAAAAAAACGGCTGATATTTTTTATTTTTTTATTTATTTAATTTGATTTATTTTATAGTAAGTATATAAATAAAACATGATTCATATAGTGTAACAAAAAAAAATTAATATAGCTGTTCCTCACCATAAAGAAACAAGGTTCTTGTGTTTGGTGAGGGATTATCGCCTAAATAATTAGATCATAACTTAAAACATTGTTGTATAATAGCACGAAAATATGAATTAGTCGTGTAAATTTAGTAATTTATCAATAGTAATAGTATTAAAGAAAAGAAAAGAAATGAAAAGAAAAGAAAAGAAAGGAAACAAAAAGGTTTGTGGAAAAAATAAAAAAGGCAAAAAAATCTAATAATGGAATTGGAATTCATGGATATTTTCTATAATTTTAAGATTAGAATTAAGATTGTTAAAAAAGTTATTCCTAGATATATGACAGTGTTTTTCGTATGCTTTGTATTGAATTGCGGGATTTTAATGTTATGCTGATACCTTGCGGATATATTAAATTGTAATTTATTTGATGTTTTTTCTTTAAACATTTGCTTATTTTTTATACATTTTGTCTACTGTAAGTACATTGAATATTGTAAAAAGGTTTGGAGTGGAAAATGTTGATGTTTTTTTTTTTAAATTACCTTTATTATCAATCTTTTAATTATTTTAAGTAGACTTAAAATATTATCATATGTCCCCCCCCCCCCAGCCAACAATTCTGTATTGTAAAATATACTGAACAATTGCATAGTACACTCTTTTTAGGATTTCTAGTCTAAGAATATTTTTTAGTCTTATAAATATATATATACATTTTCTAATTCGTTTAACAAGTTCACAAATATCTGTTTTCCATTTAAAATGCTGGTCTATGTATACACCAAAGTATTTTAAATAATGTACGGCAAATTTGTATTCCAACGTAAATTGACCGTTTTTAATTTAATTCTAGTCCGCCATAATGCTTATTTTAATAAATAAAAAAATATTTTATATTTTATTTTATTTTTTAAGTCATCTGGGTAAAACATTTTTTTTAATCACCGTTAGCCCCCAAATAAGGTGCCTCAAAAATCGCGAAAAACCAATTCATTTAATAGCTTATATTTCATAATGTAAAACAAAAATAAATAACTAACTTTTAATCCGTACTAGATATTTACTGTACTTTTTGATGAAAAAGACTATTCATTAGGTTTAGGGTGAGCATTTTGGTATCAAATCCAAAATTAAGTTTTGTATAAAACAGTCCGCGCATCCCTTCCTCTTAATGAGTTGTTTAGTATAAACCACCTTTTGATAAATAAATAACGTAATATCAACATAGAAACAATAGTTTTCTCATCAAGATACAAAATATACGGAAAACTAATGACATAAAGATAAACAAATTATAAATATAGACAAAAATAACAATAAGTGATAAGAGAAGGTAAATAATTGAGTGTTCATATGAAAATATAAAATAAAATAAAAAATTAAAAATTATTACAAAATAACAATCATAATGCTTATATTAGAAAATAAATATTTATGCATATTTTGTATTTAATAATTTTATTAAATATAAGAAAAACATATAAAAAAAATTATTCATTTCAAAATGACGCCACAAATGGATTTTTACCTTAATTGAAGAAAACATTTATATTATTTTTCTTTTTGTTCAATAAAATTGGAAGCACTGAAGAGATGAACCAAACCAATTGTGCTATGTGCATGTCTGTGTGCCTGAAAGGATGTTAACTTTATTTTACAGTAGCGACCCAAATTTATGTGTTTTTTATTGTAAATTATGGCGAGCCACAAAGTTAATGCTTTTTACAAATGTGTAACTTTATTTTACTTCGGGTGAAAACGATCAAACATTTATGTAATATAACGAATTATCGACGTCAGTTCTATGTAGATCACATTTCTATGGATTAACTGTTCAGAGATTGAAATAAACAAAATGGTGCCCACTTTTTTAGTTAAATGGATCTTTCTAAATTCCATTGCTCGTGTTTAAAACAAAATTTCAAGATTATTACAATTAATTGCATAGACTGATACAGCTGTTAATTTCAAATTTTAAAATTTAGATATCTACATGACACAGTATTTAAAATTTAGATATCTACATGACACAGTGTTTAAAAAATGCTTAAGTTTTTTGGCGGTGAGTTACATATTCACACCACTTGTGGAAGTTAATCCAACAAATGATCACACCCAAAACCAGAATAAAGAATTGTGCATAAATTTTAATAAAGGTAGACTCATTCATTTTGATGATTTTAGGTGTCAGTGCTCGGCAGCATAAACAACGGACACGGCAGCCATATTGCAGTCTCTAAAATGCAGCGGGCTGGCTGCCGTTTCATTCATATTTCAATTTACTTCGGGGAATACACCTCTGCACCGCGGAGAGCGTTCGCATACTAAATAATTTCACCTTTTGGAAAGTGTACGTAACTCAATTATTACAGAGTCCTTCATTTCCCTTTGTTTTTAAGCTTGGCAAAAGAATAATGCAGACCTATTGCCACCATAACCGGAAGCAAAGTGAAGGGGGATGATACGCGAAATACGCGAAGCACAATTTTTTTAGTTTTTCTTTTGGTTCTCACTTTATCCTTTTAGGCTTCTCCAGTAAAAGTATCAATATTTTTAGTTTTTTGATAGATTAAATGTTGAATGAATTTTCTAAAGGTTTTTAAATCCAACAAAATTATTGACAATGACAGATGGAGGTATTTCTTTAAATCGAACCCAAATATTAAAGCATTTCAGAACTAATGAGCTGATACGACAATTAGAGCATCCTGACATTCAAGACGTTGTCCAAATCACAATGTATTAACAATCAGCCCCCCAAAAAATACACACTTTGTAGTCTGCTAACGTAAAAAATACCATGAATGATTTTTATGGACATTTTATTCGGCTGGGTGGGAAAATGTATGAGGTATCTAAAAACAAAAATCCTCAAACGGTAATCTTTTGAACTCTATCTGAATTACGTACTGCAAATTTAGGTTAAACTGGTCGCTTGTTTTAAAAGTGCACCTATTTTCAAACATTTTTTATGCAGTTCATAGAATTTAAAAATTACAGTATAAGGAATGATATGTTTTTAAACCATTTTCATTTTTCAAACTACCCGTAGAGAATTTATATTACTTGAGTAAGCAGACTACCGAGTGATTTTTATAGTCATTTTTGAGTGCTGGCCCTTAATCGGTGAGTGCCTTCACTTTTCCAAAAAATAATTGCGCTAGACAAAAATATGAGTTACACGGATCATAATTTGAACAGAAGTAAGAATAAATTAAATTTCTATTAATGAATTCAAATCGTTTAACAGGTCGGGTTTATGAAATTTGTTCACATGCCAGTTATAATGGACCTTTCAGATTGATAAATTCATCGCGAAATAAAATTAAAAAATTTCACGTGTCATTCAATTTCAAATAATTTCGCTCTTTTTAAATGTATTCCAAAATAAAGTACTGTTTTTGAAAGCAGATGAAAGACTCTTTTGGATGTTATTATTACAAATGGACCAATGCGTTTAAAAGTATTTAAATTTTTATTTAAAAAACTTTGTTTTCAAAATTATATCACTTCATATAATTAAATAAACGGTTTATAGGTAATTGTCACTTCACTTCTTTTACGTTTCATATAAAATTAAAAATTAAAAATAATAATAAATCCACAACTTCAACAACAATTTTTCATTCCGGGCATTTCTTTTTTAATAACACTTTTTGAAAGTGGTATTACTAGTATTATATGACGCAATTACAGTAAGAACTAGTATTATGTTATCAAACGATATTTGCGGAACGGTTCATGCAATGGTTCCACGTTTTTACTACATATTAGAATATATGCTCTTATGAATTTTCACTATAACACATTCAAATTACATTATTTTATAGTTTAAAACATCTTTCAAAATGAACAATAGCGTTCCGACAGCCTGAAGGTTATATGCAAGATGAACGTTTCACAAGAAACAATAGGACAAACGCAACAAAAATATCACCAATAAGTTGTCAATATATTAACTAACTAACTAACCATCACGCCGTTTCCCCGCAGGGGTAGGCAGAGAGTACGGACCGCCAAACAACTCGATCTTGGCATACACTTCTTGCTTCATTCACATTCATACATCGTCTCATACATTCTCTGCTATTATTCCGACTTCTGACATGGCCCGACTCAAGTATTTGATTCACTTGATCATGCCATGTCTTCCTCGGACGTCCTCGGCTTCTTCTTCCATTCACATTCGCGTCATACATTCTTCTTACACTCCTTTCTTCGTTCATTCGCTCCACATGCCCAAACCATCTAAGCGTTGCCAATATATTAAATTTTTATAATAAAGTGGTTACCTGGACATTGTCTCCAAATTCACTAAAAAAACGAATGCCTGGTCGACAGCATGCTTTACCGTACGCGGTAAAATCCAGTAATGGCGGTTGATGAATTATTTGAATTTACTAAATTTATTCGGCAATGTCTCTGGTAATCTTGTAAGTCCCAAAATAAAGCGCGTTTGTTTTTATTTATACACTGCATAAATTATACATCTAACCATTATGCAAAGAGAGGTAGAATTTTTTTATGCGATCATATCAGTTGGTGGCGTAAACGCCACTATATGGCTCTACTGGATTTGATGTTTGGTGGCGTTTTCACCACGTTGCTACCCACGGGGATTGAAAATTGTAATTCTTTAAAATAAATTCATATCTCTATGGAATAAAACCATCATAGTTGCACAATTTTATGAAAAGTAACACTTCACATTATCCTATTTAAAATATCCTTTAAATGAGATGAACAGGTTATTATTTTGCATAAAAGTTTCTGCAAACTTGTCTAATAAAACAACATTTATACTAAACGTTAAAAGTGCGCTATTCCCATAATCGGTTTTATTCACGCTCCCAAATCAAAAATCCACCCCGGAACATTCTATTTTATATATCGGGCGTTTAAACACCGTCACCTTATGTACTTATAAATAAATAAAGGCGTTATAATGGGCCGACGCTCTGAAAGGCAGTGGCCCCATGGCGTGATGAAAGTAACCTTGCGCCTGATTTATGGAGGAAACTTTTCCCTTGTTGTCGAACGTAATTATTATGTGCTCCAGCCGAATAATTGCGCAATAATTCCAACTATTTTTTTCGTTGTAACTTCGCTGATTTGTTCATTGAACTTCTTTCCAAGTTTAGGTATTTATATTTGTTCTTGTTTATGTGATGTGTGTTGTATTGAGTAGGAATTACACGATCGCGTGGATACTATTCATTTCTGCAATTTTATTTTGTTATTATTTACGGCGAGCTTGGCTTTTGCGCAGATATGACACATTCAAGACTATAATTTCGGATGTGATGTGTTGTACGTAACTTTATAACTACTTCGTAACTTTTAAAATTTATAATTTCGGATGTAATGTGATGTAAGTAACATTCTAAAATTCAAATTTAATACTGTAATTTATGATGCGATGTGATGTGCGTAATATTAAAAAATACGCAATTCTTATTTTCAGTACGAAAAAACGAATTTATCCGTTCTTAACTTAATGGTAGCATTTTGAAAGATCACAATGTTGGCATTTCCGATATAAAATACCCTTTAATTCTCACCAAACAAACACCATCTTTTCTGTCAAAAAAGAGCGTCGTATATACATATCAACTTAATAATAATAATAATAATAATAGTTGGATGACTTGTATAGCGCCGTTTTTGTGAAAAATCACCTCAAGGGCGCTGTCAAATGCATACAAAGTTCGACACATTTTTCTTTGCAGACAGTCATATGTAGAACTATCAAACCAACGGAATGCTTTTAAAACATAAATAGGTTTTTTTTAATTTATTCATATACTAGCGGCACTACCTTCCTGTTTAAGGCTATACTCATTCATGTACAAGTAGTATGTAATTCATAATACCAACATTTAAACATATTGTGTCTATGAAAATTGTTTTTTATAACATTTTTTCTGGGTTTTGCAGTGAGTGGTAAATAGAGTCGAGAGGGTATTAGGACTTTGGGTTCATGACGGAGTGAAATGCTTTGAGCCTGGGATGTCGGTAGTGGGCGTCGCATAGTCTCGCGGTTCCTGAACGAGGTAACTGTATTCTTTTTGGTGGTTGCACAGACTAAATCAAGTGTTCATGCCTCTAACAATACTCCCGGGTTAGAACCTCGGTGGCTTCACTTGAACATTTTCTCGGGAACTTTCCCGCTTTCCCACTTCATTTGAATATTGTTATTATATATTATGTTCTTTTGCACACTGGAGGGATAAAACGATGGAAGTGTGTTGTGAGCGTGTCCGTGTGTCCAAAGTGATGTACTATTTGTTTTATTAACCAGAAAAGTGATTAACATGAAAAAAATTATTATTTTAGTAGATAATCAATTTCTTTTACCTGGAGGTCAGAAGGTCGTATGTAAATTGGAGACATCACTTTTATTTCAAATCGATACGTATCACACTTCCACGGATGATATGTTCAGTGCTGATTATATAGCGTTTGCTTTTTGCGGTGTCGAAACACAGGGGATTTTAAAGTAATTGAAATACTTAATCTCACTTTACCAACTTACAGCAGTGGCGAAAGGAACTGATGGAGGGACGCGTCTGGTCTATAAAACTGCTTTGGGAACGTTGCGGGGAATCTCCAGTGCGAAGTTATCCATATTAGCGCTGGTGAAATGTCTAAGTTCTGGTAACAATTTATTGTCACAGTTTTTTAATCATATCTTCTAATTTTTTTTATATAAAACGAACAATCCCGGCCTGCAACTAACCTGACAACATTAGAAATCTTCCTACTTGCATCATTATAAACGGAAAATGTTTCTCGTATCTTGTTGGAGAACTAAGCTAACAGAAGATTTAGCCCGCTACTCCTGGGTGGAAGCCGATGCATTTGTTCACTCGGCTACTAATCAGTCTTATCATTCTTTAAAATAAAACAGAACGTCTGTAATAAAAAATGGGTAATTTATACAGCGCTGTTTTTCTCTCAAAAAAATCGTCATGATGATCTTAATTATGTGTGTGAAACATCAAGAACTCTGGACCAGTGAGTTCTAACATCGTGAATTATTTACAGAAAATTCTGTTTGGATTTGCAAGCTCATATTTTTTTATCTTTTTATTTTCATTTAATTAACAATCGTTAAGCTTTTAAATATTCATTAAACTGTGATTAATTACAATTTAAACACTACCATATAACATTATTTTCAATAGTTCAGTGAGAAAAGGATTTTGGAAAATAACCGGTAATAACTATAATCAAAATACAACTGACAGAGTTGTTTACTTACAATCTTCCATAAATTAATTCTATCGTGCGTATATGTTCATCTCTTACATTTTACTTTAACGTTTATTTTGTTATAAACCGAGGCGTTTTCTTCCTAATTTTACTGCGCGCTTAAACGCGTGAAAAATCTCGGGGCTTGGATTGGGCCTGCGATCCGCACTCGGGGGATATCGCCTATTTACGAGTTGTTAAAATTCAAGGCATTTTTCCAGAGCGCACTCGCTCGAGGACTACTGATATCAAAAAATTCCCGCAATAAGAAGTAAGACTGTAAATCACATGAGTCCCGCATCAAAATCAGACATGACGGCATTTCACACGTGAGGGGTGGCGACTTCCTACGCTCGCTTTTCCCTACTCACACACTCTACCTACTTAACGTACTTTTACACTGGCTTCTACTCCGTTCCGCGAATGTGTCACTGCTACGCAGACCAACTTTATAACGCGTGTCAGAGGTTATTATATTATTTCATTAAAATCTTTATAGAAGCAAACCGATGTTTTTTTCAGTCTGTAAACCATATTTTAATTACCTTCGTACTTAATATCCTTTTACACTGTCTTAATTATAATAATAAGATAAGCGTTTATTTGTCAATAATTTGTTATTTAACTTTTTTTTTAACACGTAATTTAGTTTTAGTACTTGCATGGCTGCCGGCTGCGTTTTATAGTCCCTCCTGGTTTATCTTGGAAATATTGGGAAGTTCTTAATTTTCCCGGTGTAAAAATAGCATAAAATAACCGCAATAATTTTTAGGTAACATTTATAAAAATTACATAACTTTAGTGCTGTCGTTTCGAGCTTAAATCAAGCTTATAATAAAAATCCAAATATTCCAAATATTTTGAGTTGAAATCTGCTTCGTTCGGTCACATCTGGCGGTCGGTCGAAAACTCTTACCACATGTTATAGTGAAGTCCCAAAAGTAAAATAAATGGCTATTCGGGCTACGGTGGTTTTAAAAAATATTGTATACAACCGGGAAGTGGGATGCTCTGCGTTCTGCTGTGGACCGACCTGCTGTGGTCCAACCCCAACAAGGACACCGCCAGCTGGGGCGAGAACGAGCCTTTACCTTCGTCATTGAGATAGTGGCCAAGTTCCTCAACAACACGACTTTGACCTGATCTGCCGGGTGCATCAGGTGGTAGAGGACGGGTATGATTTCTTTGCCAAGAAGCAACTGGTCACCCATTTCTTGGCGCCCAACTACTGCGGGGAATACGATAACGCAGGAGCAATGATGTCAGTGGATGACACGCTGAAGTGCTCCTTCCGTATCCTGAAGCCGGCCGACAAGCGCCACCCGGCGTACGTGCAGACCAACACCAATCCGTCCCGTCACGCCGCCCAGGGGCGTCACCAAAACAAAGAAGATTTTGAAGGCCCTATGGATCAATTCCCCATGACACCATCCTCCCCCGCCGCTCCACCCTTTTAAGAGTACTCTAAAAAATATGGATAATAATTCTTAGTCTTAGCTTAAATACATTCACTATCACTTAAACGAAACGATAACTCTATCATTTGTATTAACGACTTGCAATATATCGTAAGGAATAAATACAGTTAGTTTTTTTTTCAATTTAACTTTAAATTTAGTTTTGATAATTTAACTGCATCTCTTTATATGGTCTATAAATAATGTGTAATGATAGCCTGTCCAAAAAGAGAAATAAATGTAAAAAAAATAAAATAATAATAATAAATCCGTAGAATAGACGTAATATAAGTATAGGAAGTAATAATTATACAGCGCCCCTGAGGTGATTTTTCACAAAAGCAGCGCTATAGAAATAGTCCGATTATTATTATTATTATTTGACAAAAATGTCACTGTTCAGCTATAGCCGGAGAGCAGCTGGTTTTCAGCAGCGCCTTAAATTAAATGAAATGACGTAAAGGTTTATAAACTTTAATGAAGTAACATAAAAATTCTACAACTAAATAAAAGAAAATTAAATTAAATGAAAAAATAAAATCTAAAAATAAAAACACAAAAACGACATTTAAAAAAAATCCAACAACAGAAGTATCCAATTTATAATTTATCATTTATGGTGTGCGGCTGACTGTGCAGTCAGCAACCATTTGCTAGAGAACCTCTTAAAGCACTGCAGCGATGTCGACCCTCGAACAAACAGTGGTATTTCATTCCAAAGTTTAGTTGAGGAATAGCTGAAACTACCCTCAAATACAGCCGTTCGATGCCTGGGGAGAATAAGCAAATGGTCTAATGGCATGTTTTGTATGCATTAATTTCACGAGACGACTGCAGTTTATCAAACAGATAGACGGGAATCTTCAAATTCATCAAATGGCTACTACTCCGTTCCGCGAATGTGTCACTGCTACGCAGACCAATTTTATAACGCGTGTTAAAGGTAATTATATTAATAAATTAATTAGAAATTATATTGTTATGTAACAAATTAGATACAATTTAAAAAACAAGGAAGATTCTAGCCGTTTGTTAAAAGGCACCTAGCTCCTCGTAAAGGCTCCTCGCGGGCTTGCCGCACGAGAGCGACAGCCATTTTGCCGACAGAAAGATTTTGCTCGCAGACCGCAGAGGTTGTGTCATCGACACGCCCTCCTGCGCGGGCTCGCCGTTTACAATGGCGTCTTGATACCGTAATTTAAAAGTCCTAATTACTATTGACCATATACTTGTGAGGTGCCTAAACTGTGGACCGGGTTTAGTGCAATAATATGAAGACACCGTTCTTGGCTAGAGCTATCTCGTCCCCGACCGATGTCCCCATGTACTCGTAAGCTGTAACTATTTCCTCTTTTTAATGTGCTATAAATCACTCTGTTTAAAGTAACTTGCCCGAATTGAATGGTAGTGGAGAGAGAGAATCCTAGATTATTAGATAGGGTGTGCATTGCCAATTGTTAGTATATGCTACCCCATGTGTACCAACTGTGATTGCCTTTCCGTAAAATAAACCCTCTCTAGAAAGCTCACATCTTTTCTTTTGTAGTTGAGCACCTTTTTTTCCACTGAGCCCAGCATGAGGCTGTTGCCGACTCACAACTGCAGAAGAAGGGTTACCTGTTCTAATCGCTGAGCTATCCAGGTAAGCTTCAAGTCAGGCGACCTTCGCCCGGCTTCCAGGTGAGTTTAACCTAACCTGCTACTTTTACACTGTCGCTCCAACGTGCTTTAACTGCCTTCTTTTACAATATATACATATCAACATGTTTCGGAAGCGAAGGTTTCCTCATCTCATGTACTCTGTATATTCCTGTGTAATATATCTCATGTATTTTGTATATTCCTGATGGGGAAAGCTTCGCTTTCGAAAGAAGCTGATATGTATATATTAATAAAGTGATGATTACAAAGTAATTTTAGTTCATTTATTAGTAATGACTTTTAAAGGAATTATGTAATTATATTATAAGTTTTAAGTAAGTACCTTCGTAAGTATTATTCTTTTACACTCGATTCTGCCCCGTTCCGTAGATGCGTTTTTTTTTTTTTTTTATGTGAGTTCCGTACAAGAGTCCCAACTGCTACCTGCAAATCGAAGCCGGTGAGACCATGGTATCCCCAATTGGGATATGTTGTGAGGCTGAAGGTAGTAGAGAGGGGAATTAAATGATTAGTGAAGAACTCGCATTATAAATTTTGTCTGCGTAGCAATGATACATTTGCAGAATGTAGTTGAAGCAACCGTAGAAGTAGATTCAATTGAATAAAATCGGTTTATATAACTGAAAAACACCAGTTTAACATTTATTTTATTCAGGTTTGGTTTTTTTTTATTGTTCCATGAAACACTATAACAACATTTCATGCATATTATAAACTCGGTGTGAATAGCGATGACACAATGCAGTAGAAGCGAGTGTAACGAATATTATGTACGTAGAAGTATTTACTTAATCTTTGTTCATAAGCAGAGAAATGTTTGATTTTAATATATTTTTCTTTTTGAATCATTAAAAGAAATAACATAACGATATTTAACATGAGTTATAAATTTGGTCTGCGTAGCAATGATGGCATCCGTGGTTGTGTGGTTACGATGCTCGCTTACGAATCCGGAGGTCGCGAGTTTAAATCCCGAAATATAAAAATATTATTTATTTACTGTGTTCTACAGATTTAATCATTTAAAATCGCATATGATGGTAGAAAGACCAATATTCCTTATCGAAAAATTGCTTGAAATGGCTTTAATCGTGTTTTGTGACCACATCTAAATAGCCAGGTACTTCCCACCTTCCTCTCCCCCATTTCCTCCCCATCCACACACCCTACAGCTTCACAGCATACCCTAATTGGGGATGCCATAGTCCCACGGGCTCCGGTTAGCAGTTACGACTCTTGTGCGATATTCAAATAAATCAAATACATTTTTTTTATTTTTTTTTTTATATATTTATTTCTTGCTAAAGCAATCCCGATGAGTTTCAAAACTCATTTTAGGACAGGAGGAATTTACAATACATAAGTAGGAGATAGTACATACAATTTTACATTGACAGCAAAATATCAAAAATAGAAGTTTCACATACAGACAGAAATAATTTTATAAGGCCAAGTTAAATAGAACAACACACAAGAGAAAACATATAAGGGAACAACAAAATATACAAATATGGATTTACTGATTTTCATTTTTAAATATCCTTAAAAAGTATTCCTTTATACCATCATTTTGGGATTTTTTATTTTTCTGGATGGTTTTGTACATATCTGGAAGCGAATTATAAAGTGTGTAGGCAATGTAGTTTAAAGATTTTATTCCATATTTTGTAGTGTGTTTGAGGAATGCGGATTTTATTGTTATTTCGAGTATTGTGGTTGTGGATGTCTTGATTGTAAAGTGGCTTGACGTTAGTGTGAGTTGATTGTTGAGTAATTTGTAGGATGGTGCTGGTGATTTCATACTTAGGAAGGATCGTGATTGGAAGGATACCGGAAACTGAGTAGATGTCCCTGACATGAGTGTCCCATGGAAGTCCAAAAACATTTCTGAGGGCTCGGTTTTGAACCACCTGCAGATCAGCAATCAATTTCTTCGAGGCAAAGCCCCAGATACAGCAGAGATAGGAAATGTGTGAATGTACCATGGCGTAATATACTGCAGTTAGTAACGGAATGGGTAGTAATCCTTGAAGTCTATATAGCACACCAGTTATGGGGGTAATTTTCTCCTTTACATGATTTATGTGGAGATCCCACGAGAGTTGAGAATCTACTATAAGGCCCAAATATTTTGTTGTCGTTTTCTTTTCGAGGCAGTTGTCACCAATTTTGATATCGAGGCTGGAATTTTTCTTGTTGCCGAATAGTAAATAATGCGTTTTTTTTACGTTAAGGGTCAGTTTATTTATTCTCAACCAGGTTGTGAGATGGGAAACATCGGCATTCATTTCCATTTCGAGTTCCGCTAGGTTTTTTTTGTTATAAAAAATTACAGTATCGTCCGCATAAAGTTGAAGAGTTCCTTTAATGCCCCACTTTGTTATGTCATTAACATATATTAGAAATAGCAACGGTCCAAGAATTGATCCCTGTGGCACTCCACATGTTATTTCACCCAATTCACTCATTTCTCCACCCAGTTCTACTGCCGAAAAGCGATTTGATAAGTAAGATCTGAAAAGTTCCAGAGGAGTACCAACAATACCCAAATGTTTCAGTTTTTCGATCAATACGTTATGGTCCACCGTGTCAAACGCCTTCTTTAGATCAATAAATATTGCCGCTGTAAAATCTCCATGGTCAATATGTTTCTGCAGATTTGATATGAAATCGAAAGCTGCACATTTAGTGTTAGATCGTCGTCTGAAACCGTATTGTTTTGAGGTGAGAATTTTGTTTTGTTCGAGATATTTCAATAGTCTTTCTTTGATGACACATTCAAAAATTTTGGAGATAGCTGGAAGTATAGAGATTGGACGATAATTTTGGACATTTTTTTTACATTCGTCTTTATGTATAGGAATAATTTTTGCAACTTTTAGTTTGTCTGGAAAGATACCTTTTGACAGAGAGAGATTTATTAAGAATACGAGGTCATCCACCAGTTCCTCCTTGCAGTTTTTGAGAAGGAGAGAGGTTATACCATCGGAACCAGCTGCCGCTTTAGATTTGAGGTTGGATATGATCCGTAAGATTTCTGTTTTATTTGTCCTGATCATGTTAAAAGATTGTTTTGCTTGAGGTGCCGTGTAGATGGTATTTAAATCAGTTTTTGAAGTTTTTATGACTGATGCGAGACTCTCCCCAACTGAGAGAAAATATGTGTTGAAAGCGGTTGCAATCTCCTTTGGTTCTTTTACTTCTTCGTCATTTATGACTAGCAATTTACAAGCTATTGTTGGGTTTCGGGAGCTATTTGATATAATGGAGTTAATTGTTTTCCATGTTCGTTGTGGCTTATTCATGTTTTCATTAAGCAAATTCGTATAATACTTAGTTTTAATATATCTTCTATAGTTGGTGACAGTATTACGAGCTTTATTTTTTTCTGTTGTCAAAGGAATACTTCCTTGATTTCGTTTCCAAAGTTTAAATATGCTATTTCGTTTTTTAATCAGCCTATCAAGTTCTGCATCAAACCATGGAGTATTGTTAGGTCTTTTGTCTCCTATATTAGTTTTTAGTTTTGTTTTACACGAATTCATAACATTTTGGAGATAGTCAGCGAAGTTATTATAATTTTTGTTTACATCGTCAGACGAATGGGTAAATTTACAAGTTTTAAGTGTGTTATTTAATTTTTGATAATTTATTTTGTAAGCATTTGATAGGTTTCTTGCGGATCTGTTATTGGGGAGGTTTTTTAGGGAATTTTCATAATCCAATATAAGTATATTATGGTCACTAAGGGGATCATCAATATTTGAGATTTTTCCGGAACTATTTGTCCTATTTGTAATTATGTGGTCTATTAGCGAGCTGGTGTTGTTAGTTACTCTTGTGGGAAATATTGTGTTACATACATAAAAGTTATACGATTTCAAGGTGTGAATATATTTCCGTGCAATATCAGTGTCTTTTGAAATATCGATATTGAAATCTCCAATGAGTAATGTGTCTTGTTTGTTTTTATTTAATATTATTTCTAAAGAGTCAAAGAAGTCTGTTATATTTGAGTTCGGCTTACGGTAAAAAACATACAGATTTAGAGGTTTAATATTTTTTGCCGTAATCCTAATTCCTAGAAAGGTATTTTCACTGCCGCATTCTTCGATTTTTTTATTGTCGAGTGTATTATGCATGTAAATGTATTAATATTTCTACAATAAGGTCTCACGTTTTTTTATGTCTAACAGTTGTTGTTTCAAAGGATCATAGCTCGGTGTAGAAAACTGTAATCTGTAAAAGTTTAGTATACCAAGAGATTTGCAACACAACGTTTTTTTATAATCTGTCATATCTTTTGATTTTCTAGAATGTAATGCTCTAATCAACAATTTTCTGAAAGACACAAAAATACACTATATTTTCCAGTAAATGTTCGCCAAACAGCCCTGGATATAAATTGGATTGTTTCATTTCATCAAGTCAATAATGCTTTTGTTTCACCATATCAGTAATAATTGGTTCAACAAATTATTATTCCTTCGCATAATGACACATCAAATTATTAAGCCCTGCGTGGGATGGTTTCCCAAAACAATTATGGTGGTTTCCAGCAAATACGGTATGAAATCCCATTACACGGGCAATGATTTAAATTTGAATGCATTTGAACATTTCGGAATGTCGAACTTGTTGGAAATTTTAATAATAATTTCAACTCTGAATAGGTAGGTACCCCGATATTCGCTTACATTGCCATTGTGGTGTGGTGGATATTGGACTATGTTAATTTAAATATTGATACTATAACTATGACATATTAATATTTAACGGGGAGAGGGACGTCGGAGAGTTATTCTTTATTAATTCAAAATAATGATAATATTATTGTGCAATACGATAAACATGGAGTTTTAAAAGAGAAAAATATTTATCACGTCTTTTTTTAATTTGCATGTGCTTAGCATTTATCAAAATATAATCAAAAATATTACACATTTCTGACCGTTCTAGGCATGTTTTACAAAAATATTTAAAAAGTTGAATATCCTTAAAAAATGCTGTAAAGGGTTTTCTATAACATGTCGATAAGATAAATTTAAAAAGAGAACAGTGGATAGTTTAATTTTTTTATGAACGCAACGATAAAAACGCAACGATAAAGGATTAAACATACTTTTCTCCGCTTTAAAAATCTTATTCGTATTTTAAATATTTTGTAAAACATACAATGGGACTGTCAGAAAAAAAAGTAATATTTCTGATTAGATTTTGATTAATGCTAAGCCTACGTAAGTTTATAAAATAATTTATAAATATTTTTCGATTTAAAAAGCATTATGTTTATCGTATTGCGTAATAATACTATCATTATTTTGAATTAATATATAATAACTCTCCGACGTCCCTCAGATATTAAGGTACCTTCGTATTATTTAAGATAAGAATTTTTCACTTGAAAAAGTAAGAGATTTATCATTACCAATTATGAACAAATAACATTGCATTTTGTCTTTTTTTACTGGCAGCCCATTCGCTGACGGTCCGGTGAGGTATGAATATTTTACGCGCCGCTCCAGGCCCTGGGTAAAAAAGTTTCACAATGGACTGAGGTGCAAACTGGTAGCTTACTTTAGCGAACTTTTTTTGACATTGCGTTGCCCTTGAACTTCAATACAAAAGCTGAAAAGATATTATTATCCTAGTTGCTTTCAAAAAGATTTCAGTGGCATATGGAACACGAAAATGGAGGATAATATTAACAAGTCTTGAACTTGAAGTAAGATATCGGTGTAGATGGCGTAAATTAAACTGCAAAAAAAACTGCTAAAATCGCAAATATTTTTTTCAATAATGGGGAAGGTGGGGGGGGGGGGGGGCATTGAAGAAAAAGTGGGTGGCAGAGCCAGTTGAGTTTGGGAAACATAGTTAATTCGTTAATTTTACCTTTAGCCACCTCGTAGTGTCAGCTGTAGTGAGTAGTCGATCGCTTGACTTCTAATAATTTGAAAGTCGATCTCCAAGAATAAAAGTTTTGGCATCCCTGGTCTAAGGTGATACCGTCTTGATTTTTAATTTTTTTTTAGAACGTTGCGTATTTTACTCTAATGAAAATGGGATAAAAATTGTCACGAAGCTTAATGTAATTTTTTTATAGAACAAGAGTTAATTTTGTATTACGTATACAAAAATCTTACCGGTTATTCATTATGTTAGGGTATGCTTTTGTTACCCAAACTTACATATACATGTACATGTATTATATTAATGAGTAAAATAATATATTTTTGTCATTTATTTACGTAGCTGTAAAGCTAAATGTAACTTACTGCAGCCGGTTAAGCAGTAGACTTGAGTTAATTTTTCTTGAAACCGGGGGTTAATTGCGTTTCAGCGGTATGCAGTAGGTACCATCGACTGATGGATTTACTGTCTGTCGGATGTGCTGTCTAGATTGAACGGCCGATATTTGTGTCAGTAGGCAGGCGTGCTACAAAGCGGCTCGGGAGGGCTTTTATTTGATAGCTTGTCTTCGGGCTTCTCAAGATGTACTTATCGGTCACACATTCGAGGCATAACTCTCTCAAACGCCAAGGTAATCCTTGCCAACCGAACAGATAATCTTTTTAAGGATTTTAGAAAAAAAGGGTTTAAAAAATCGTATAATCATTGAAGAAGATAATATTAACAAATCTCCATGAAACATAAAATAGAAAATGACACAGAAAAAAGGTAACGGTTGCAACTGGCACTCGAACCCAGATCTTCTAGTCTCACCGGGACTGACGTTGATGAATATGTGAATAATTCATAAATTGAAATATGAGATCGATAAAAATTACGAAAAATATTTACGTCTCCATAGCTCAATTATTCAAGACGACAATCCGGGTAAGACTAAAGAAGCTGGGTTTGAGGTGATTTTGGTTCGAGTTGTCCCAGTTGCGACCGTCAACTTTCTTTATTTATTTTCTATGTATTTTTTCTGTTTCACGTTTCATTGAGATTTGTTAATATTACATTCTTCAATAATTAAATAATACCATAAGATTTATTACAATTGATTGACTGAATAAAAAATAAATGTTGTATTTTATTTACCTTCAAAATGATAACATGATTAATTAATATTCATGTTCTTAAAGGCACATAAATAAGTAAGAGTGTACAAAGCATACAAATAGTTATACATGTGAAATAAGTAAGTATCTAATGAATAAGATCTAATGGACAAATTTAAGAATTATTTTGTTAGGATCAGTAATGCTTGCCATTTGAAAGGAGATTCAGTGATGTAATATTTTATGTTCACATCGAAAGTTTTTTCTATTCAAGAACAACAATGCTCTGACCACCGTCATGACCATGGTCATAAGACCTTTTGCTCTAAGGCCCCAGACAGGCTATTGAGATTGATTATATATTTATTAAATAATTTCGGTATTTAAAAATGTTTGATCTATTTCAGTCGAAGAAAGGTAAAAATAAGATATAACACTCTGAGATAAGATATAACTCTGTGTATCTTCAGGAACTTTGCTGAGCTTGTGGGTTAGAGTCTGCTGATTATTTTATTTTTTTACTGGTATTATTGTGACCTTGTGAATGCGTTGATACATCGTGTAAATCGCTGTTAATTTTAAATATTGACTTTTGCTCGGAGATACTTAACTCCTTCAACATTTCTTTGAGTTTTGTACATCTATTTTTCTTCAATATAAATATCATTGCTCTATTTTAAAGAATTGTTATTTATTTCATACTAGCTGAAGCACCCGGCGTTATGAATGGTTTGAAGTAAAGTTTTGAGGTTGTGATGTGTTACTCCAACCCCTACTCCTACCACTACCCCTACCCGTATATATTTTAGCTGCATACTATATTGAGGAATATTCTTATTCTTCCCAATATTGAGATTATTTGCATTTAAAGAAAAATAATTTGCTTTTTGGTTTGGAATAAAAAATTAGTTTGGAGTCTGTGCTAGACTCTGTACGTCTCTATCGACACAGTTTGTTTTCCCAGTGAGACAAACATCGAACTTGCCTTTGAAATTATATTTTATCAAAATTAATTTTTTAAAAATGTATACGCAAAATCCAGTATTACTCCCAAACATTTCATTTCATACACTTCTTTCAAAGCTTCGCCGTCTATCAATATTAATGTTTTTATTAGTAATACTTTTTTTCCAATATTTTCGTAATTTGTTTTTTATTTCTTAAATTCGATATTAGTTTATTTTTCATATTGATATATTGGGAGTATGCATTCATTCGTACGGTTTTCTAAGAGAGGGCGTTACTAGAACTATTTCGCGTCGTGTTCATCCGTGACTATATTCACTTGAAAGCTACTTTCATTGCGCATCTTTTTCAGTATATGTCATTTGGTTGAAGCGTAAACAACAATTTTTTCTATTCATTTGAAAATGTCGAACTTTGTGCCAGATAAATTGTTTTTGCGGGAGTTCTTCTTCATAACTTTAACATGAAGAAAAGTGCTACGGAAAGTCATCGTATTTTAGTAAAGGTTTATGGTGACCATGCTCTAGCCGATCTAACGTGCCAGAAGTGGTTTGCACGGTTTAAAGATGAAGAATTGGAAGCATTGCTCGATGAAGATGCGTGCCAAATGCAAGAAGAACTTGCAAAATCCTTGGGATTTGATCAAGCAACCATTTCCAGACGTTTAAAAGCATTGGGATTCATCCAAAAGCTTGGAAATTGGGTGTCGTATGAATTGAAGCCAAAAGACGTCGAACGCCGATTCTGCATGTCGGAAATGTTGCTTGAACGCCACAAAAAGAAATCATTTTTGCATCGGATTGTCACTGGTGATGAAAAATGGATTCATTATGATAACCCCAAGCGCGAGAAATCGTAAGTGAAGCCCGGCCAACCATCAACATCCACGGCAAAGCCGAATATCCATGGCGCCAACTCTGTATTTGGTGGGATCACAAGGGTGTGTTGTAATATTAACTGTTGAAATCGGGTCAGACGATCAAAGGGGACCTCTACCGAACACAATTGATTCGTTTGAAGAGAGCGATCGCGGAAAAACGACAAGAATATGCGACTAGACACGAATCCATAATTCTTCATCATGACAACGCTCGGCCACATGTTGCAAGACCGGTTAAAAACTGTTTGGAAAAGAGTGGGTAGTAAGTTCTACCTCACCCGCCTTATATCCCAGACATGGCCCCTTCTGATTACTACTTGTTCAGATCAATGCAGAATGCCCTCACCGGAATACGCTTCACTTCGGAACAGGTTATCAAAAATTGGCTCGATTCGTTCTTGGCCGCCAAGCCGGAGAAGTTCTTTAGGGATGGAATCCACAAACTGCCAGAAAGATGGACCAATCTTATAGCTTCTCACGGACAATACTTCAAATATTGAATGTATAACCATTTTTTCACAATAAAGCCTTAATTTTCGAACAAAAACCGCACGAATTAATGCATACTCCAATATTACTTAGGTTTTCATTTAATTGGTTCATTATGAGTTCATAATCTTCTCCTGTTATTTATATCAAAGCGTCATCTATAAATAATCCTCTCCTCTCAACACAGTACCTGCACTTAACAGAGGATTTCCCAGCTAGACAGGCACAATACCATCATCTTTATATAATGTTTTTTTTTTATAGATGAATACAAGTAAAACTAAAACCTTGTTTTTGAATATTTTAATACTTTTAATCAATTCCACTATGCCAAAACCTACTTGAACCTAAGCTAATCTTAGTACTGAGACTTCAGTGACTTGGGACTTGGGGGTGAGAGCTTTGACTCTGGCAGGTCAGTGTTGAGTTTCCAAGCTTCACGAAGTAAAAAAAAAGGTAAATATACCAAAAATACATGTCATACACAAAAAAATAATCTGGTGGCTGGGATATCACACACCTGCGCAAATGGCCAAAATCAACACGTTAAGGAATGTTGGTGAACGTTGCGAAGATCTTCATCTAGAAGTGAAATATGAGTTACTGATTAATTCAAGGAACTAAAGGTTCAAGGTTTTATTAATTTATTTATTAAAGTTTTTAATCCAGCAGGACTGGGTGGGCAGTGCAATACCCAGTCTGCCATATCACATGAAATATATACAATATAAATAGAGAAATGAATATAATCAAATAAATTTAAAAAATAAAAAAATAATAATAATAATAATAAAAATGAAAAAGGTTTAACAATAATATGAAAAAACGTATGAGATGAAAATTTGAAAAAGAAAATAGAAATAAAAATTAATAAAAAATTAGGAAAAGATAATTACATCAATATTTCTCTAATATTTGTAGAAGTTAAAATCTGTAAAAGTTTATAATAAGTTTGACCACTTTTCCATTAATAAAATAATTGTTATATGAAAATATTGTAATTTTAATTGAGAATTATGGCCGTGTGTTTACGGAATCTGCTAAAACTATATTATTCCTTTAATTAAACATTTCCAAGATTTCCGTGAAAAAAAGAGAAAATTTTTCCCTTGCAAAAAACCCTAAACCTATACACAAAAAATGGACAGAATAAATCTATTTAATACTAAAATGCCTTTATCACGACAGAATTTAACCCGAATTCTGACAATAATTTGACTTTTACACGGCAGCGGGTGACAGTTTTCATTTTGAAATAAACATTTTTTTTCTGTGAAATTACGTACCTGCTTATGAACATAATATAATATGAAACCAGATAAGAAAAATGAAGAAGAGGTTTAAAGATGTCAGTCTATTTTTAATGTAAATTTCTAAATCTTTTCTTTCTTCTACCAAATATTTTATGCTTACTTTAATCATTGCATGTACATTCTTCACTGTCTAAAACATTTTGAACTCTCCTGTTTATTTTTATGATTTCTAACTAAAGGGCCTATTAAATTCTATATTGGAAAGTTTATATTGAACTTTGGTTGACTTTCGCAAGGTCGTTGTACCTGGAATAATGACAATTAAATTAAATATTATTTATGGTTTTACCATTTATTTTGAGAGCGTACAAATGGCTCGATGACAGGTGATAAATATCCCGGTTAGTGGGACTATTGACTGATAGTCGAATGGCCTGAGATCAAATTTCAAAACTATTGTATGATATTAATTATATTCAATGGGAACTTATACCTGCTAAGCCACTGCAAGTAGCTTGTCAGCGGGAATTTATTTCAACAATATTATATAATACAACAATAAATAACAATCATAATACAAATATAGGCCAAAATTAGGATATAGAGGCGCATGCACGTTGTGATTAATGTGGTAAAGTGGGAAGAAAAAATTAAAAAGAAAAAAAAATGGAAACAGCATTACAGTTTTGTTATTGAGATACTAGTGTCCAATTGTATGTTATACCATACCATATTGTGTTACGTTAAGTTATAAGCTATATTACGTTATGTTAAGATATAAGCAATATTATATTAAGATATGGTAAGTTACAAGTTACATAAGCTATGTTATATTACGCTGTATTAAGTTAAGTTTGGTTATGATATGTTATTGGAAGGTAAGTAGTCCGTGGAAGGGAATAGCCGACACAGGTGTCGATGAGGCTCGCTATCCATCACGCCGCCAACCCTTCGGTAGCGCGAAGAGGAGGAAGGAACGTGAACAATGTCGAATTGGCACGTGGAACATCAGAGGAGGGATGGAAAGAAAAATTAATGAAGTTTGTGATACGATGGTAAGGAAAAGTTTGGATGTACTCTGTATAACAGAGAGTATGAGGAAGGGGAGCGGTACGATGCAACATTGTGATACGCTCGTAATCTGGTCTGGGAGACCAGATACGGAGAGGGCGTGTCAAGGAGTTGCAGCGTTACTGTCTCCTAGAATGGTAGAATGTATGTTGCAATATGAATGTGTAAGTCCAAGAATAATGTGGATCCGATTCAAAATCGGGTTGACAAGAGTGTTTTTAGTAATATGCTATGCTCCTGTCAACTCTGAAAACGATGAAGTGAAAGATGATTTTTGGAGTGGTGTGAGCGATGTGATGAGATTAAAAAATATTAATGAAAGGATTATAATGGCAGGAGATTTAAATGGATGGGTGGGAGTTAGACGGGATGGATTTGAGTCAACCTTAGGTATATTTGGGGATAAAAGAACAAATGATAATGGTAACAGAATGCTTGAAATATGTTTAGAGTGGAACGTTTTTGAATCGAAAACCTTCTTCAATCATAAAGGTATCCACCAATACACGTGGGAAAGAGGAAATGAAAGGTCAATGATCGATTTTGTGGTAATTGACTCTAGATTGCGAGCCGTCACCGCAGACACAAGAGTTTTCAGAGGGGCTGAGGTAGAAACCGACCATTTTCTGGTTGTGTCGAGAGTAAATCTCTTCCGCGGCTAGCGCTCTAAAGCGAAAATGGTGTCGACTCCAACTAGAGTCAGAATAGAAAAACTGCAGAATGATAATGTAAGAAGTAAGTATGAAAATTGTGTAGAGATGAGATTGAATGATAAGGATATGAACGGTCTGAGCATAGACGAAACATGGGATCACATAAAAGTGAGCCTTTGTGAATCTGCTAGAGAGGTATGTGGGATAAGAACGCAAGGTAGGAAGAAAGGTGATGCATGGTGGGATGATGAGATTAAAGAACTGGTCTCAGAGAAGAAGAAAGCGTGGTTATGTCTGATAGCGACTGGCAGTGCTTCTAGCGAAGAGAGGGATAGAGCGAAAGAAGTTTATAAGGGATGCAAGAAAAGAGTACGTGCTGGAGTGAAAGAACGAAAGAAACGCCTGGAAGAGGAAGAGGGATCAAAATGACAAACCACTTCCAAGAAAACATTAAACTGTTTTGGAAGGAAGTCAAAAGGTCCCGGAATGGTCCAGAAAGCGGATGTGTGAAAGTGATAAAATCGAAAGATGAAAAAATGCTGACGAATGAGAAAGATATAATAGAGAGATGGATGAAATACTTTGAAGAGGTCTTCGAAAGCAACCCGAGTGATAGTGATTCCAGTGGCGAGTCGGGTATGAATGACGATGGCGTGAATGTTCCCAAAATCAGCATGGATGAAATTAAGAGATCAATTAAATGTATGAAGAATGGTAAGGCTGTTGGTTTCGATAATATTGCTGCTGAATACTTTAAAGGAGATAGCCGTATAATTTTCACATGGTTATGCAAATTTTTAACCAGTGTTTAGAGGAAGGTTACAACCCATTAGATTGGAGAAGGGCTGTGATCATGCCTCTATACAAAGGTAAAGGGTCACGCATGGAATGTGGAAATCACAGGGCTATTAGCCTGCTAAGTTCAGTTGGAAAACTGTATGGTAGGATAATGATTGAAAGGGTACAAATGAAAACAAAGGATAAAATATAGGATGTGCAAGGTGCATTTATGAGCGGAAGGGGATGCATGGATCAGATTTTTTCGCTGCGTATGCTCACAGAGAAGTTTCTGGCAAAAAACCAGAAACTTTTCTGTGCTTTTGTAGATCTACAAAAAGCATACGACCGAGTTGACCGAAAAAAGTTATGGAAGGTGTTGTCCAAGTATGGAGTGAATACAAATCTTATACAGGCAATCGCATCTCTGTACGAGGGAAGCGTTGCATGTGTTAGGGCAAACGGTGATTTTACGGGGTGGTTTGACATCACAAAGGGTGTTAAGCAAGGCTGCGTAATGTCACCGTGGTTATTCAATCTATACATGGATAATTGTATGCAAGAATTGAAAGAGGTGGGCTTGGGCGCAAAAATGAGTAGTCTGCAAGTTTGTTGCCTGTTGTATGCTGATGATGCGGTGCTGATTGCTAATAGAATAGATGATCTACAGTCCCTCGTATCTAGGATGAACGAAGTATGTATGAAGAATGAGCTAATGATGAATGTAAGTAAGTATAAAGTCATGGTGTTTGAAAGAGAGAGTACGAACACAGTGTGCAATATAGTTGTGAATGATGAATACTTGGAGCAGGTAGACGAGTTTGTCTATTTGGGAAGTATGTTTACGAGAGATGGAAAGACTGATAGGGATATTGAAAGAAGGGTGAATGCAAGAAACTCCATTAACGGAGGACTGAACGCGGTTGGCGCAAACAAAAAGTTGTCCAAAGAATCGAAGCTAGCAGTCCACAATGGAGTGCTGATACCAACTCTGATGTATGGCGGTGAGGCATGGAACTGGCAGAGGAAGGATGAAAGTAGACTGAATGCTGTAGAAATGAGATCTCTGAGACGAATGTGGTAAAACCATGTATGATCATGCGAAAAATGTTGAGATTCGTAAAGAATGCAAGACTGATGTAAGCGTAGTGAGCAAGATTAAGAAAGGGACGCTTAGATGGTTTGGGCATGTAGAGCGAATGAACGAAGAAAGGAGTGTAAGGAGAATATATGACGCGAATGTGAATGGAAGAAGAAGCAGGGGACGTCCGAGGAAGACATGGCACGGTCAAGTGAATCAAATACTTGGTCGGGCCATGTCAGAAGTCGGAATAACAGAAGAGAATGTATGAGACGTTGTATGAAAGTGAATGAAGCAAGAAGTGTATGCCAAGATCGAGTTGTTTGGCGGTCCGTCCTCTCTGCCTACCCCTGCGGGGAAACGGCGTGATGGTTAGTTAGTTAGTTAGTTAGTTAGTGTCCAATTTAATAACACCGATTTATATAATATTATAAATATATCAATATCATAATAAATATCAAAATTATAAAAGCACCAATATTATAAAAATATCAATGTTATAAAATTATCACCATTTTAAATATCAAAATTATAAAAATACCAATATTATAAAAATATCTATATTATGAAAATACCAATATTGTAAAAAATATCAATATAATAAAAATATCAACTTTATAAAAACATTAAAATTATTAAAAAAAAAAAAATTATATGAATATCCGCAAGCATTAAATAAATTGAGAGATAAAAAAATGTACATAAATAAAACAACAGTACAGGTTGGTTACAGTGAGGATAGACTTAATATAATAGTAACACCATTTTTTTTATGATACCCGCAGCTATCTAGTAAACATACAATCAATGTAACCATCATATTTATTCAATAGGCAATAAGAAAGAGCAAAATAGCGTAAATACAGCAGATATCGAGGAGCTATACAACCAAGGAGACCGTCATATTTGTTACCATCAATACACAAGGTTACTTTCCAAAAGCCAACACTTTAACAGCAGTTGGAATTTCACCATCGAGCAATTATTTTTAAATTTGTACGGAAATTTGTTAAATATAAATGGTACAATGTATTCAAGGGTTCGTTGACCATATTTATTTTGAAATATTGGCACTATCATTCCTATATTTTGTGTGAAACGTGTATTGTGTACATGATCCACCACTGCCTTATGCGGATTCTCAGAGATATGTTGCAGTAGAATTTTTTGCCACAAACGACCACGAACAGGTAATACCTTAATTGATTAGTGCATGATATCAATGTCTCGCCTTTGCTTAAAAACTGTTCAAAACGTTAAATAATATTTAGCCGAACAAAATATTCATTCGTTATCAAATCACGGATGATATTTTTTTACTCGTTTCAAGTTACCTGTTCATACCTCGAAAGGGTGTTCAGATTATGATCTTAATTTTAAATTCCCGATAAAGTTGTGAGCGAAACGAATTATTCTTTACAGTTGGTCTCAGAAAGCCGATTACCGTGGCATGACGCGCACGGCGACAGCGCATATAACCCCGCCACCTGTATGTCGGCTGTCAGGCCCGACGACATCAACCCCATATACGGAACTGAGTAAGGCAAGTAAACGTTATAATTCGTTAGTTTTTTTTAGGTTTTCGGCAGTGGAGTGCTTTACCATAAATGCGTAGGGTACAATTTTTGTGACAGCGCAATCAACCGCGTGGCTGCATACATTATTATACACACATTATATAT
The DNA here is from genome assembly GCA_022606495.2 of Halesus radiatus. Lineage (NCBI taxonomy): Eukaryota > Metazoa > Arthropoda > Insecta > Trichoptera > Limnephilidae > Halesus > Halesus radiatus. The sequence goes on along the minus strand of JAHDVE020004688.1, from coordinate 91 downwards.
ATATGCTTACGGAATAATAATTATACATAGACAATCATTATATATACACAATGTGGTAAGCAATCCATTAGCTACGAGCGGGGGGCAATTT
>JAHDVE020004687.1:0-25209 GCA_022606495.2 Halesus radiatus | reverse complement strand
GTAATGAGTCTAACATCAAAAAAATGTAGAGTGGGTTTCGAATATAAATTACCTTATACATAAATATTAAAAATGTAAAGTGGGTTTCGAATATAAATTACCTTATACATAAATATTAAAAAATGTTTTCCTGTTTAGATTTGGAATCGGTAACACTATAGAGCGGATATTGTTTAACTCCTATATTTAAGTACGTCAATAAAAAAACTTTATTTTATATTTCACGTGCAACTTAACCAGGGTATCGGTAGGTACCTGTTTTTTGTATAGGCTCCTGGGTGTGACAACATCTAAAAAATTACTCGAATAAGGAACTCCATTGAAAAATATATATTCATATAGATCAGCAAACGCCGATTCTGAATATATACGTAGAGTTTATAAATCTTTATTTAAAAGTGAATAAAAAAATATCTCATCAAAACACCTTGTTATGTTGGTACCATTGCATTTGGCACATCTGACGTCACGTGCGCATTCTGTTTTTGGATTAGTATGGACATTTTTGTTGTTCGATTTTGTTATGTATTTTTAATATTTTTTTAGTTTTGTCAAATTTTAATATAATTTGAGTGACTTTAAACTCTATAATTGTTGTTCAATATAAAAAAAAAAACTAACCAATATTATGATAATGTTAATGCTCAATATTATTTTTTTTCTTTCAATTAAAGATTCTAAAAAGATACATAATTTTCTTGCTTATGTTTAGTTATGGTTTGCTATGAATGGGATGTTAAATTATGTACGGTAAAGCTCATCCTTGTTTTGATATTTGACATTCTAACCTCAAAACTAGATTTGGAGCGTTTTGACGGGCTTTGAAAAATTGAAAGATTGAAAATTATTTTAACCATGAAAACTAACTTTAGAAAGAAAACGAAATATACTGGTTTAAGTTTGGACGTCATTATTTATACCTTTTTTTTTAATTGGACTGGAGTTCCTTATTGTAAAGTAGTAGCCTTTATAATAATAATAATAATTGGATGATTTATATAGCGCCGTTTTTGTGAAAAATTACCTCAAGGGCGCTGTACAAATATTACTGCATATTCTCTATCTAATTATGTACAAACAGATACAGAAAAACATACTTACCTGCAGCTGGCAGGTCGCTTCAGATGAACACAGTTTTATTAGAAAATTTATGTATAGAGATGATATAATTGTTACCGTTGCTATTTTGTCCTCCTTTTCTGTTGATGTTAACCTACCCCCTTCCTTTCCAGAACCCATAACAAATTACGTGGAACTTTTAAATTTATATATCTTATTTATTCTGTATAACTATCTTTTTAATTTTACTTTGATTTCTTGCATAATCACCAGATTCACTCATAAATAATACCCATTTGGAAACCTGTAAATGGTCAAATTTATATCACTTATTCGTTATACTTCATTTTTTTATGTCAACTGTTGGTCTCCCAAATAAAATAAAAACAATAACTTTGTTTACATCACTTTTATTTGTTATATACTCGTACTCGGGCATTTATTCGCTTCAGTGCAAATGATTGCCCGGCGTTCTATGTGGGCAAAACCTCGCGTAATGGTAATAAAAATAACACTTTGGATGTCTAAATAATAATGGGTTCTCAGAATTTGCCAACCATCTCTTAGAAACAGACCACACATTCAATAAAAATACAGGCACTAGTTAACTGCATAAAAATGGAACTGTCATTCGACTAGATAACTTAAAAGGGTTAGAAATAAAAACAGCCAAAAATACTAATAGTAGACTCATAAATAGTCAAATAAATTTAAATAAAAGTCCATTTCTTAAATTATTCACAATAAACAAAGTACACACACTTCCCGGTCAGCAGGTACCTGCTGATCTCCCACCCTTGGCCCTCCACTCGCCTGTTTTTATCAATCTATAACACATGTGTATCTTAGTTCATAGTTTAGTATTTTGCTGCCCTAAAGAATCTACGGTAGTAGCGAAACCCGGTCGGCAAAAGTATATAAGAAATAAAAGTGATGTAAACAAAGTTATTGTTTTATTTTTTAAATTATAATGTCACATCACCAAGTTACCGCTGCATACGAAAATATAAATTTTAACATTTTTTGACACTACGTGCATTTCCCACCCGGAACGACGATCCTTCGAACAATCTTTACCGGGCTTTTCTTAAAGAATATTGATAACGAATAGCATATTAAAGCCGTTTTCTTGTTTTAGTTTCCAAGAACATTTGACAGATTTGACGACAGTGGATCCCCCGACAGTTGGTCCCCCGACAGTTAGGCCCACGACAGTTGATTCCCGGACAGTTGATTCCCGTTGAGTTGTCGGGGTGATCAACTGTCAGGGGGCCAACTATCGGGGGATCAACTTTCGTCAAATCTGTCATGGAACCATCGGAAATGATCCCATCTGCTGATTAGGCTTCTGGGCTTAGATTTTTACGTTTATTGTGTTGTTTCTTGAATATATTTATTTTATTTTTGTGTATTACTTAAAGACAAAACAAAATTATCTGAATATTGTTACTTGAGCATTAATAATAATAATAATAACAAAGCATTTAAATAGCGCAGTTTTGTGTTATTTCACTTCAAGTGCGCTTAACTGACGGATATGACCGACTAGTACTGCTTGACACAAAGTGATAAAGTGGTAAAAATGTATTTTTTTTCCTATGTAATTGCGATGACACAATCAAATAATTGAACAAATATCCTGGCTGGAGTAGAGCGACAAATATTTCTTCTTCGTTTTCCCAGAAGTAATTTTTTTCGGAAACTTAAGAGCGGTGAGGCAGTAAAGCAAACATTCATCTTGAGAAAAACGATGAACGACTGTCGATTGTTGATCAAATGCAAATAATGGAACGGTTTGGAATGCAGACATATTCACAATATTGTGAAAAGTAACGTTGCCTGGGATCGTTTAGTAAAAATAAATTACTTCAATACTTACTCGTAGGTAAACTAAGTGGTGATTAACTATTTCTAATTAGATTTTAATAGAAATGTTTTTTATTTCATCAAAAAGTGATTGCTTCCCATGAAGCTTTAATTTTTATTTATTATTTGTATATGTTCGAAATCAATACCAACCGAGTAAGCTTTGGAAACACCCCCAGATACTTTGCACGCGTGGTTTTCCGGTGGAAATTTGATAAATGTGCACGAATTGACACGACCCAATAAGTGACTAGCGCGTTGGTGATAACCCTTCTGTAACTATGAAAGATCTATTCGAGTATACTCAGAGGGTGAAGAAGGAAAATGAAAAGCCATTTTTTGCAATGTTTCTAATCAGAGTGGTGATATTAATCATAGATGCCAACTCTGTTCTGACAGCCGTCCGATTCTGGTGTAGGTATATTTTTCTCTTCTAAAACGTTATTAAGTATTTCTATTGTATCTGTATGTTTCGTGCCTGTAGATTTATTTATGTTATTTTCCTATTGTTTTTATATACATTGATACAAGTCATAAGTGCGGGAAACACCGACCTATCCTAATCCGTAAAAAGGTACCTGAGGTCTGTCTACCTGCGGCTAAGGTACAAACGCCCGACTTTAAATTGCGGGAAATTTGCAGTCGTCAGAAGAAGCGAGCAGTTGAGGGGATTAACTTGGTCGGCAACGGCGAACCAATTACAAGCCACCGAGGCATAGTTCGTAGTTCACGAAGGAACCCGAAGAAGAGTTCGGATTTGATTAAAAAGGGAAACTTTGGCCGAAGCAAAGTTAGTGGAGGCTGACGAGTCATTGGAGACCGTCCAGTCAGTTATCGTAGTCGAGACTTCCGTCTACCACAAAACAAGCGGGCCGCTTGCCTCCCCAGCCTGAGATGCTGCGGGAAGACTCGGCAGGAACCGCCGAACCCCAACGCCCACCGTTTCAGTGCAGTCGAGTGCCTTTCGCCTCCTGCCCTCCGGCACCGTGATACAATCAAGACACATACCCACAGCCGCAGGAATCACCACCAGACAGCAGTCAAGCGCCTCTGGCATCCTGCTGATCATCCTCTTAAACCGTCTGAAACCGGTCGTCAAGCAGAAGGCGAACCGCGTGTCCGCCCGGCACCAAAACCTCCCCCTACCGGAAGTACCACCTGCTCTCTGAGGCTTCCAACACCAACATCGAGACGACTAGTAATCTCCCCACTGGACCGTGTGCAAATTACCCGTAGAAATAGTTTTAGTGTAATAAGTGAAACTCACAATACCTACTAGTAAATAATGTGTTACATTGTGAACTAATAAAAAACTTGACACTCAACTAAGTTACCTGTTTTCTACTGAACCCCAATGATCCCATCATTTCAACATTTTTTAAAAATATTTTCATTTACATATTTGCCTTGAAAACTTTGTTAAACGTAATATTATGCTGGAAAAATTAACAATCCCAAAATGAGTTGAATTGATAACTCGTGAGAATGCAACATTGTTGTATGCTTTTTTAAAGACATACAACAATGTTTTATAAAAAAATGAAAATAAAAAAATTCCAGCAAAATACAATGAAAGTAAATATCTCTCGTGCATTGGAACAATATGAAACTTATATACGTTTACTTGTGCTCACCAGATTTGAATGTTGAACGAACAAACACGTTCCACGGTCTAAGGTGCCAAAATGAGGTTTTGGCAGAAGTGCAAAATACAATCAAATAAAAATCTCGACGATCCGGTAGGAACTGCACATCGAACCATCGCTACTATTTATAGAAAAGTCGCAACTGAGGTAGCTTGAGCACGTTATAAGAATGCCAGAAGATCAAATTCCACGGAAAAGTGCTTTTCCAGAGGAAACACGTCCGGTGGGACGCCCCAGACACAGGTGGAAAAATCAACTCTGGAGGCTATACAAGGAAGAGCTGGACCTACCATGGGCGGATGCCGTTGACGTAGCACAGGACAGGGACGCCTGGAGGTGCCTTATCGATGCGGTGGATCCCTGACCGGAGTAGAACAAGAAGAACGAGATGTTTGTATTTTATCTTATTTTTGCAAAAACACAGAAAGATATTTTAAAAAATTAGCCTGTCGGGTTTAAAACCAGCGCAGCGTCTGCTGGTGCAGAGACAAGAGGCATACCGCTTTGTCACGGAGATCGTTTCTTACGTCATAAAATAATATCAGAACATGGAAAAAATAACTAATCAGGTTAGTCAGAAATCGCTTTTTGGATTTTATCCTGCTGGTGCAAATGCCACAAAATTTAATAAAATACGAAGGACAGGAGCGTAGGTATGTAAATAATACTATCTTTACAGCGCAAGTCAAAATATTTTTGAAACCATTCTGACATGGCAGAACAGACGTGTTGGCTCAGCACAGCCACAGTATGGGGCCGCTAAATAACAGCACTCTTGATATATTCAACATAAACCGCGAAGGTTTCAAGAGACATGTAAATAATATAATATGTGTCTTAATTTTGTGTGTTTGTTACTGTTCATGTGTATAGTAAATGGACGTAACCTGTTATGAGCAAAAAACAATTTAGTTCTACATTTTTTTGGCATACATAGGTACCTATTTTTTTCTAAAACGTAAACGTACATTAGTGGATTAGGGTCATTCTACCCACAATATCAATAAACATGAAATATTAGTACCGATAATAATAGGTTTAATAAATTATGACTAACGACACTTTTTTTTCGCCCAAAATCTAGTTACATTCGTATCGGTTAGGATAGATTAACAATTTGTTAATCGATTTGTCAAGGTCATCCAGATTTATTACAATCTTATTTCGCATTATCAAAAAGGAAATATAATATAATTACTGCAATTAATTCATTTCGACATAGGCAGGAGACTTGTTGACAACTATCTGGGGTTACTCGGGGTTATTGGATGATTTAGGACAAAGTAGTGTAATTCCGGCGTGGTCCCCAACAGTAATGAATTTAACGGTTCTGGTGGCTTTGAAACTACAAAAAACGAATCATTTCTTCCTGAAAATTTCCCCCTTTTGAATTGATAGCCTGGTATAATCCAATGTACGGCCGTCTCGTGCACTTGGCAAAATATTCAAATTCAACTCCCCCCTAACCTACCATATACTAACTTAGAACCTAATCGGTCCAAAACTCTAGAAGTTCTAGATGGCTGCGAAAATTGTGCGTTGTAACTTAAGTATCGAGTTTAGCTCCCTTCTGGCATTCCTTGCATCGATTTTGAAAATCGTTGCAGAACTCTAGAAATCCAAGATGGCCGCCGAAATTGCGAATTTAGGAATAAGATTTGAATTTACCTCCTCTACTGATTTTGAATCAAATCGGTGGAAAACTCTAGAATTTACATACAACATACATACATACATACATACATGCAACCAAATTTACATATACGATGTTAATGGCTATCCGACTAAAATGTGTTTTACAGATGCAATTAAAAAATACCACCAAAAATTTCAGGGTTATGTCTCTAAGGAAGAAATAAGAATTCAACAAACTAATGGATTTGTAAAAGATTTAAAACTGATGGTTATAATTTAGCTGGAATGCTTCTGCTTTTTTACAAAAGTAGAGACCGAATAATATAAATTGAAAATAAAACATGATAATGAAAGATTTAAATGTAAGTAAATATTATTTTTTAATTGTATAAATTTGGTTACACATCTTCAAATCATTTTTATTATTTAGAAGTAAATAATATTCCGCCAAAAACTTACGATTATTTGTAATCCGTATACGAGCATACCGCTGCGGCAAGGCTAATCACATCTCTCGTGGCTCTAAATATTCGCACATTTTCACTTCACTAGTTCAAGTGCCCCGAAGGAATCCAGTACAAATTGTGCTGGAACGATGAGCTGGTGGATGCAATCTGTTTACCTAAGTTGTAATTTATTATAATAGAATATACATAGTTCGTAGTAGAATAGAGCCTTGAATTTTTTATACGTTGTATATACGACGTTGTATGTACGACGGCCTCCATGGTCGGGGAGTAAGGCTCTCGACTACCAATCCGAAGGTCGCGGGTTTAAATCCCGGCGTGCGCAAGTAAATTTTATTTAATTAATTTGCGCTGTTTCACAATTAATTGATTTAAAAATAATATGTAATATATTTGCGCACGTTCCAGAGTGGAAGATACTCTCAGTATCGCCCTGGTGAAAGACCACCATTAAGAATTGAAACGTTGCTTGAAATGGCTTTTAGTCGTGTTTGGTGACCAGATCTGAATAGCCAGGTATTTCCCCACCTTCCTTTTCCCCTTCTCTTTCCCCTCCCCAATACCTTCAGCCTCACAACATTCCCCAATTGGGGATGCCATAGTCTCACTTGACAATTAGGAGCAGTTGGGACTCTTGTGGGGTATTCATATAAAAAAAAAAAAAAATATATATATATATATATACCTTTATATATTTTGTTTTATTTATTTTATTATAGTTATTTGTACATTTAAGTTTACAAAATAACTAATTATAACTCTTATAATATTACATATAGATAATGATAATTTAAAAACTAACAATTTTTTTCTTCTTTAACTTAATGTGTTTTTTACAATCTATTTTAAATTTATTAATTGTTTCACTTTTGATTGGGTCCGGCAGAGCATTATAGCATTTCATACCTTTATAAAATATACTATTTTGCGTATTGGCTTTGTTCTTTTTCGGTAGCCTAATATCCTTACACGTTCTTGTATTATGTCTGTGAATGTCCATATTGTAAATAATTTTTTTGGAGAAATATATTGGTATCAAGTTGTTTCTGGTTTTATGTATAAAAATCAATACGTTCAATGTCAGTATTTGTTTTAACAAATTTAGCTACTTACAAATTAAACATTTTAGCTACTTTTGAATATCTATTTCGCTTTAATATTGTTCTCATTGCTCTATTTTGGAGAATTTGTAATTGGTTCTGTTCTCTGTCGTTACACAAGTAAAGTATCGTTGAGCAGTAGTTAAAATGTGGACCAATAATAGAGTTGTAAATTGTAAGTGTCGTCTTTCTGGACATTTTTGGACGTATTCTTCCCACAAAAGAAAGCCTCCTCCCAATTTCCTTTTTTTTTTACATATTCAGCATGTTTAAATTTTGTATCTAATATAATTCTTAAGTATTTCATATCATTTACATTTTCAATAATGTCACCATCAATTTTTATTTCGCTTTCGCTGCATGTCTTCTTATGTCCAATTATCATATATTTTGTCTTTTTTGCATTCAATTTTAGTTTGTTTATTTTTACCTATCTTAATATATTTTTTAGTTCATTATTCAAAATATTGATTAATTCCTCATAATTATCTGTAATTATGTATATGAGTGTATCATCAACAAATAATTGTACTTTGCATTTTGAAAATATTTTATCTTGTCATTAATATAAATAATCGACATTAAAGGTCCGAGGATTGATCCCTACGGTACTCTTAAATTATTCCGCATTGGTTTTGAGAATGTATTGTTTGCTTGCGTTGTTTCGTTGTTTTCGTTCTTCAATATATTCTTCTATTAATTTTGCATTTAAATCTGAGAAACCAATTTATTTAAGATTTTTTATCGGTATTTCTCTATCTATAGTTTCAAATGTCCTTTGAAAATCCAAAAATATTGCCAAGATAAATATGTTTTTATTTATTCTTTCCTTCCATTCTTCAACCACTATGTTTAATGCTGTTTCACAAGAGTTATTGGATCTGAAACCAGATTTTTCTTGGTATAAAATACTGAGTTTATCTAAGTAATGGAAAATTTGCTCTTTTATTATCACTTCAAGTATTTGTTTATATTTTGGTAATGTGTTTATGGGGCGAAATTCCTCACATTTTCTAGTATTTTTAACTTTTGGAATAGGTATAAAAGTAGATATTTTCCTTGACTGTGGAAATTTTCCTTCTTCAATTGTCTCATTTATAATACTTAACAGTGTAGGTTCAATTACCGGAAGAGAATCTCTGATTATACTTATAGTTAATCATAAAAAATAAAATAACTCTGTTTCAATTCCACTTCCTCAGAGATGAAAAAAAAAATACAATATATAATAAAAATTACAATATATACAAATTTTTTTTCACTCCTGAGGAAGGTTCAGGTTGAATCGAAACCAGTTGGATGAAAAAATAATAAAGTGGAATTGAAACAAAGTTATTTTATTTTTTATAATTATGTATTCCCACAAAGTGTTTTCTACACGTAAAGATTTATAGTTAATCCATCTGAATTCTTTGATGTAATTTGGTTTGATATTTTTAACAAATATTTTTCATTTATTTTTTTGAGGACCAATAATTCTCCTTTGACGGAAGTTTCATTTGTGGGATTACTAGCAATGTTGGTTGGGTATCAGTTTATTAATTTGAGTGATGCTTTCAATAAAACATGTATTAAAGTTATTAGCTATGTTATCTTCATAATTATCTATTGGGAAGTTTACCGTTCTTATATCATTTATGTTTTCGCCATGTACTAATTCTTTTATGCTTTTCCAAATTTTTTTGGGGTCCCCTTCATCTGAGTTTATTTTATTTTTTATGTACTCATTGTGTGTTATTTTTATCTTTTTAGAGTATTTGTTTCTGATTTTTTTGTAATTAACCCAATCCACGGTATTATTAGTAAGAAGTGCTCTTTTGTAAAATGCGTCTCTTTCGTGCTGCATTGTCCTTAGTTCCTTTGTGTACCATTTATTATTGTTTCCTTTAGTAACGGTCTGTTCTGGAACTATATCATCGGTCGATTTTTTTAAGTTTAATTCCATCTGTTCAGCTTTTTTGTTATATTCCATTTGATTTATTTCGTTCCAATTTGTAGTCCGTAAGGTCGGAATAAAATTTTTATTTTTTGTATTTAATTTGGTTTATTTCATAAATTTTTTTTACAGTATATATATGTGTACAAATATTGTTTTATATTATTATTATTTTAAAGGGATGTCCAGTGCCAAGTGCAGGTCATTACAGAAGTCTTCGCAATGTTAGGCGTTTAGTGGTAGAATTAATAGTTGAATTTCGGAGATTGTCGGAGAATATTCATTGTTTTAAGGCGCAGGAAAAGCTATGATTTCAAAAGTGAATTCAAAACAGGTACACTATTTATTAAACAATGATTAACGATCTTGCTCGACGAAATGAATTGTTGAATTCCCGAAATGTTAATTAGAAAACTATGTTAATTAGAGTCGTGGAGTTGCAAAACCCCCTCTAGAATTTTCTGCTAATTTCTAGACAATCTCAATAAACTGTTGGGAAAATATTGAACGTCAACATAATGTAACTTTTATTTATTTGAAGTAAACCAAAACTAATAATGTTATTATGAAGGCCTGCGTATTTCAGTTATTGGTATTTTTTAATATTTTTATTTGTATTTATTTACAGATAATTTTAATAATATAAGTTTTTTATTAACTTTTAAACATTTTACAAAATATAAGGCAAAAAGTGTCGATTAACTATTTTTTAGTATTTTCACATTAAGCGGTAACTTTGTGATATGACATTATAATGTTAAAATAAAACAATGACTTTGTTTACATCACTTTTATTTGTTATATACTTTTACCGACCGGGTTTCTCAACTACCGTAGCTTCTTCAGTCCAGTACACAACTAAACTATGAACTAAAATACACATGAGTTATAGATTCAAAAAACGGGCGAGTGACGGGCTAAGGGTGGGGGGAGCAGGTATCGGATCGGGAAGGAAGTATTCTTTGTTGATTGGTAATATTTTAAGAATCGGACTTTTATTTAAATTTATTTGATTATTAATGAGCCTACTATTAGTGTTTTTGGCTTTCCTGCTACTTTTTAGTAGTTTGACTGACAGGAGCTTGTTGTTCAAAACCTTTGTTACGTAACGACAGAAAGATCCTAAAAAAGACTCTAGCCACTCGTCAAACAACAACGGTAAAACGACGCCAGCGCCACGCTTGCCGACGGCAGCTCGCACGCCCACGCGCCGGTCACCTCCCTCTCACCCGGCTTCCGAAGCACTTCTTCCTCACTCGGCTTCAGGATGACATCTCTGGTCCGCCGCCCACTGCGTCCTTAAAAGAACGCGCGAGCAGCCATTTTGGCCAGCCGCAAATTACTTCTACTAGGATACTTTTGCCGCTCCAACCATGACTGTAAGCTGACTTTGTATTTCCTCTTTTGTATCGTAACTTATTCGAGTCCCCGTTATCATGCCGTTTAGAAAATATCAGAGAGAATAATCACCCTGTAACTTCCATTTGAGGTTAGGCTAGCCTTTGATTATTGTAGCATAACTTACCATGTCTGTACCTTCCCCTGAATAAACTCTGAGTCTGAAAGCATTTAGTAGATTCATTTGGCGTAGTATTAGAGTCCCGACCCCAATTATAAGACTGCCTGTCGGCCTACGGCCCTGCAGAGGAGCTTCTTGGCCTGCCGAAACTGAGCTAGTCGAATGTCCAGAGCCGAGCTCCCTGTCGAGATACCACCCTCGGGGTAAGTCAAAACCAATGAACTGTCTCCCGTAACCGCTCTTTCCCAACCTTCCTCCTTTCCTTCTCCCACATCCCAACCTCCAGTCAAATCCTAATCATAACACCTTATACTAATTTTACAGTTAAGGTTGAGTGACAAAACATATATCTATACTTAAAATTAAAAAAAAAACATATCTAACAAACTTAAAACATTAATAATGGAATCTAAAGTTCTTTGTCCATATTTGTTTGCATGCTTAGGAACCATTAATTCTTCATTAAAATTGAGACAAGTTTTGTAAGTGAGCTATAGTTTATTTGTTTAATATATAGGGTTATTATTGTGCTGAAATATAATATCATACAACTATTGCTCTAACTGAAAGAATATTTATACTGTAAAACATTTCTATTTAATAGTGTATCGTGAACGCCTCACTAAGGAACCTGTACTGAGACGTTCATGTATTTTTGATATTCTAATATTGTGAAGTAATATTTTAAAGTGGTTAAGTATATAATTAGTACCTTAAAGAATAATAAAATATTATTAAAAAACAAATTAATTATTTATATATGTATTAATATTTTGTTACGTTAGGTTTGATGTAATTAAGTTCTGAAAAAATCTGCTCCTTTGGTTTTTATCCAGATCGAGATATTAAGTTTAATTAAATATGTTGGTGTCTTCTCTCTTGCTTGTTTAAAAAATGTAGGCATGCGATTATATAGTCTTTATAATGTCTTTGTTCGTGTTTAATGGGATATGAAGGGTGTAGTTTCTTAAAGATTTAAAAAAAATAATTGATTGGGATTGTAGGGGAATTTGAAGATTAAATTTGAAGAAATGAAGAATTTTCAAATTTAGCCGAAACAGCAGTTATTGCAGAAGACATTAGATTTATTTTAAATTAAAAACTTTCTTCGAATTAAACACAATAACAATTAATAATCACATTTTTTTCACAAAACATCAAAATAATAATTTGCAATAGTGATCTAGATATTTTGCACGCGATGTATATTATCTTTATTTTCAAGGTGTTACAAACGGTTTTTCGTGACTTACGCGAAGTCAACAAAATTTCCAGACCACTTACATATCATACTTGCTCTCCGCAATAATCACAGCCAGACAGAAATTCTTAAAACCGAAATCTTAAAATTGTTTCCTTGACAAGGAAGTCTGATTATTATCACAACAGTGTGTTACCTATCACAGATATTATAAAGTTTACTAGATTTTAGCAATAAACAAGAATTTCACCGAGGATGAGACATAAGACATACAAATGTAGGTTACATTGTATCAGGTAGGTACCTATTTTAACTGAAAGAGGTATAAGCATATACGATATATTAATAATCTACCTTGTTATTACATAACGTTCGGAATTCTAAACTTTCATTCGAATTAAATTAATAATAATCACAATGTTTAAAACCACTGTATTTAATATGTAAATATCTGCATGTTTCATGAGCTAAGCTCTCCTCTTCGGGATAAACAATTTACCTACAAAAAATAATGACAAGTAAACATCCTGAAACATGTAGATATTTACATCTTAAATACACTGGTTTTAAACAAAGTAATTATTATTTTTATAAATATGACTCCACAAAGTTATTTTACATCATTTGAAGAAATTTCATTTGAATCCTTATGCCACAAAACTTTGTTAACCTCTGGAGTCTTTTTGGAGATATTTCTCCCAGAGAACAAATAGCCATAGTCTTTTGGGGAGATATTTCTCCCAGCCCGAAACGGTCTCATCAAAGTAATGTTATCTCATTTTGTACTATAGTAATGTATATGATTTAAACTGCGTTAGAAAGAGAAAAAACACATTTTGTACTATAGTAATGTATATGATTTAAACGGCGTTAGAAAGAGAAAAAACACATTTTGTACTATAGTAATGTATATGATTTAAACGGCGTTAGAAAGAGAAAAAACACATTTTGTACTATAGTAATGTATATGATTTAAACTGCGTTAGAAAGAGAAAAAACACATTTTTTACTATAGTAATGTATATGATTTAAACGGCGTTAGAAAGAGAAAAAACACATTTTGTACTATAGTAATGTATATGATTTAAATGGCGTTAGAAAGAGAAAAAACACATTTTGTACTATAGTAATGTATATGATTTAAACTGCGTCATAAAGAGAAAAAACACATTTATTACTATAGTAATGTATATGATTTAAACGGCGTTAGAAAGAGAAAAAACACATTTTGTACTATAGTAATGTATATGATTTAAACTGCGTTAGAAAGAGAAAAAAACACATTGTTTATTACTATCTAAAAGTGTGCATTATCAAGACTCGAGGGGTTAAATAAATAACCTTCTTGTAAATTGAGACTAAAAAATAATTTATTTCAATAAATGTCCATTCGCAAATTTCTCTATTTTACACAATTTGAAATAATTATACCCAAATTAAAAATTATTGCATCGATTATACAACCATGTCATTTATATTATAAATCATTGCTTAACTATGTTGCGTATTCATTTAACGATTAACATTAAAAGTGATTCTCAAACTCGTCGGCGATTATAATTAGACTTATTACTAAATTGTGTCCTGTAAATTTTGGAAACCTTGGGCATGGCGCTTTTCAAACCAATAATAATAACATTACTGTAATTAAAAAAAAAATGGAATTCATAAATTAAATTTTATTGACTCAGTGCGATTTTTATAAATATATTGTGTTTGATTTTTTTTAGTTTATTTGGGAGACCAACAGTTTTCATAAAAAAATGAAGTATAATAAATAAGTGATATAAATTTGACCATTTACAGGTTTCCACTTGGGCATTATAATGACTGAATCTAGTTATTTTCGGAGAAATCAATACAAAATTTAAAAGATAATTTTACAATATAAAAAAGAAATGTAAGTTTAAAATTTCCTTTAATTTGTTTTGGGGTGTAGAAAGGAAGGGGGTATGGGGGGGGTCATGTAGTTGAAATGGATGTGTGTGATTTATATTTATAAAAGAATACGAAAAATAGTGTGGATATATATGTATATATACATAGACACAAAGTTAATAGACTGGTGGTAGTATGGGGCGAGTAGGTATCTGAAGTTACAAAGGCTCGATAGATCGCCGGCGTGACTTTATGGAGTGTGGTGTAGAGTTAAAGATCAAATTTTAAGTGTTATAAAGATGTGTGAGGCCCGATCGATGAAGGATTTTTGCTTAGAATTAGTGTTGCATCGAGGAAGGCTAAGAATTTGGCCGATCTGGTTAGTCTACTGGGAACTCGTAGTTGGATCCGTTGTAGGAGTTCCGAGCAATCTGCGGTGGATCTAGCAATTTTCTGCAGAAAGTGTACATCAGCCGAGATTCTTCGATCTTCCAACCACAACAAACTAAAACGCGGCCGACTCTTGGTGATTTATATGGGGACGGTAACTACAAAAATCTAGGTATCGTAGAAAGCGATTTTGAACACGTTCCAAGTTATGAACATATGTTTTATATTGTGGGTTCCATACTTGTGACGCGTATTCTAGTGAGCTGCGGACGTAAGCAAAGTAAAGGATTTTCTTTGTTTTAAGGTTATTAATTTTTTTTTACATGATCTGAGGAGAATGAATCCGAATATTTTTGAGGGTTTTGAAGTTATTGAGTCGATATGAACATCGACAAGAAGCTTAGAATCCAATGTCACTCCCAATCTTAGGTTTATGTCTCGTGAGTTATTATAAGGTCGTTCAGAGCGAATTTACGGGAAATTATATTTTCATTTCATACGAAATTAACGGCTAAGCACTTTTTTATATTTTTTTAAGGTTATGTTGTGAAAAGTAAAAAAATATATGATTACATACTGTTGTATGAAGCTGTCCCTTTGTGGTTATCCATAATCAAGTGAAAGAATCAAATTTTGTTTTAACCATATTTATTTTCCATGCCTACCGGTTTCGGAACAACCGTTCCATCATCAGGGCAAAGTATATACTAAACAATATTACAAAATTATGGCAGAACATACATAATAAGTGTCACAGTGGGGGTGGGGGCGTGACTAGGGATTAGTAAAGAGTGGGGGAAGAGATAGCGATTGAGGGAGGGCTAAAAGGAAACATATTTAAAATGCGGCTGTAAGATAGTTTTTTTATTGTTAATAATAGGCTCATTATTATTAAGAGTTTATTTTTAAATTTCCAAGGCTACTAAATTATCTAAGCGTGTACCTTTTCTATTAATGTGAAGAATATTGATTCCGTATTTTTATTAAAACTATGATTGCTTGAAATAATATGATTAGCGAATTCGGAAAAAAAACTTTTTTTAGACATCTTGGTGAATACGTAAGATGTCTTGATAAAAACGGTTTTGATAAAAATATGGGGATCAATATTCTATGAAATGATTGTATTTACATATACCTAAACGAGACTAAATAATCTTCCTTTTTTTAAATAAGTAGGCATTGAACCATACTGTTTATTTGAAAATTAACACCTAAGCTAATAAAAACTTCATTCTAACACCTTATGACCCATCGCGCCTTCCTACTCAATTACGAGTATATTATACAAGACTATGGCTTTTGCCAGTGGTAACAATTTTTAAAGTGTAAACTAACAATAATAATAAAAATGCAACGAACTTTTACCCGAATTTCGCCATTTTTACGCAAATATCGCGAAATTTGCAAATTTTTAGGAAAACGTCGTATTTTCAGGAGATATTCTGGTATTTTAAAATAAGATTTTTTTCTGTCTATAGTTTTGAGAAGCGTAAATAGACATAACATGGAACGCAGCCAACTACGTGTCGAAAACGCAGCGTACTATTATATTTTTTTTGATTTAAAAAAATATGTATATTGTTAGGAATGGGGGAAAAGGGGACTAGGGGAGAAGAAAGGGATACGTTGGAAGCCAGTGTAAAGAAAGGGGGAAAAAGGGTGGAGGAAAAAACTCACCTCGAGGCCAGAAGTAGAACTGGTCCCAGGCCCCACTGCGGTTAGCTCAGCTGGTAAAACATTGGGTTTCTCATTTCAAAGTTAATGGGTCGGCCGCGGCCTTAGGATCTGAATTGGTAACTAGCTACTTTTTTTTTGTTATGTTATTGGCTTTCGCGATGCGTGCTTTCTATTCAGGGTTTATATATAACAAAACATGGAAAGGTAAATTACATACGGGATTCACCACAAAGGGTTGTACCTAATCTGTTCCTGACAAATCTCTCTCTGATGGTTCTCCAACCGGACATGTTATTTGAAAAGGCACAGCTATAAATCAGCACATAATGAGTGGGGAATATAGAAGCAGCTTTAATGAGTTAATGGCAATCGGGTGACGCTGACGGCATGTCCGGGTCTCCACGCGGACAGCTTCCACGGGATCACAGGTAGATTATGCACTCCAACACTGATTTTAACAATTAGAGGGAAGCACAGACCAGGCTTTTACAAGGTGCTGGTATAATAACTGACTGCTCCATGCACTAGGCACACATGCAGTTAGTAATTCCATGTCTGGATTAGGAAATCCAATGGCGTGCGTTCGCGTGCCCAAGGCACCAGAACGTACTTAACAACTCCGTGTCTAGATTAGGAATGATGCAATAGCGAACGGCTATATGCCCAAGGCACACACACAGCTGATAGCCCTGTGTCTCGAATTCAGAATGAGATGGCGGCTGACCGCTTCGCGAGCCCACGCCGTCCAGCCGCCGGAAATTATCCCAGCGCTGTCTCATTGGTTGATAAACAATGATGGCCGGCGGAAACTTACCGGATTGGTTGATAATGGTCATGTGATTGCGAGACGTACTGCTATTGGTTGAAGTGTAACGTTTTGCAATCGAGCGGCTAGGCTTCAACCAAAGGCTAGAAGTATTATTCCTCCAACGACTAGAATATCCTATTTGTGCTACGTAACAATACATAAATACAGGGAACATAACACCGCTTTTATTGAAAACTAATACCACTTTTCCCAAAAGTAACGTAAAATTCACCAATTCACCTACATAACCCAAGAGGCATACATAAATATATTTTATAAGGCTCCCTTTAACCGGTGGTGACAATTTGCAAAGTGCGTGGTAATTGATCTACATTATAGCAAAATCCATTATAACTGGTATAATTGCTTTAAATTATAACTAATAGATTTTCAGAATAAGCAAACACATTGTGGATTGACAAGATGTATTAAATAACAAGACACTTTGTTTTTAATACACTTTTATTTTTTATTTGACGACTAGTTTCGATTCGGCAAGTGGATTAAAAACAAATTGTCTTGTCATTTAATACATTATAAATAATATCCTGGACTCACCAGAGTTCATTAACTCTATAAACATTCACATACCGTCAAGACGAACCTGAAAACCGTTTTTTTTTTTTATTTTCTCGCATGCAAGACCAATCTTAGGATAAATTCTCCAATTCCCCGTATTTGTGCGCAATATAATGCACAATTTCACAATATCGACATTCTTCACAATACCCTTTTTTGTGTAAAAAGACAGATTTATTTAATGCTCGAGTAAAAAAAAAAACAAATATTTTCAGAAGAATTTCAGTATTCACTAAGAAAAATATAATGTGGTGAAACGTAACAGCTTTTATTTTACAATGCATTTTTACCGATACTACATACGTATAATAACGTAAATAATATTCCTTTTCATTATGATGCACTGTCGTCACTTATTAATCAACTTCATGTTTGCATATTACTGACGTAATAATGCAATTTCTTATCCTGCGTAACAACTTTTATTTGCGCATGGTAAGTCATTTATGCTCGGAACAATATAATACATGTTTTTAGATATTTTATGCTTGGAAACAATATAATACATGTTTTTAGATATTTTATGCTTAGAACAATATAATATATGTTTTTAGATAATTTATGCTTAGAACAATATAATATATGTTTTTAGATATTTTATGCTTAGAACAATATAATATATGTTTTTAGATATTTTATGCTTGGAACAATATAATATATGTTTTTAGATATTTTATGGTTAGAACAATATAATATATGTTTTTAGATATTTTATGCTTGGAACAATATAATATATGTTTTTAGATATTTTATGCTTGGAACAATATAATATATGTTTTTAGATATTTTATGCTTGGAACAATATAATATATGTTTTTAGATATTTTATGCTTGGAACAATATAATATATGTTTTTAGATATTTTATGCTTAGAACAATATAATATATGTTTTTAGATATTTTATGCTTGGAACAATATAATATATGTTTTTAGATATTTTATGCTTAGAACAATATAATATAAGTTTTTAGATATTTTATGCTTAGAACAATATAATATATGTTTTTAGATATTTTATGCTTGGAACAATATAATATATGTTTTAGTATTTTATGCTTAATATATGTTTTTAGATATTATTTTGCTTGGAACAATATAATATAATAGTTTTTAATATATATGTTTTTAGATATGCTTGGAACAATATAATATATGTTTTTAGATATTTTATGCTTGGAACAATATAATATATGTTTTTAGATATTTTATGCTTGGAACAATATAATATATGTTTTTAGATATTTTATGCTTAGAACAATATAATATATGTTTTTAGATATTTTATGCTTGGAACAATATAATATATGTTTTTAGATATTTTATGCTTAGAACAATATAATATATGTTTTTAGATATTTTATGCTTAGAACAATATAATATATGTTTTTAGATATTTTATGCTTAGAACAATATAATATATGTTTTTAGATATTTTATGCTTAGAACAATATAATATATGTTTTTAGATATTTTATGCTTGGAACAATATAATATATGTTTTTAGATATTTTATGCTTGGAACAATATAATATATGTTTTTAGATATTTTATGCTTAGAACAATATAATATATGTTTTTAGATATTTTATGCTTAGAACAATATAATATATGTTTTTAGATATTTTATGCTTAGAACAATATAATATATGTTTTTAGATATTTTATGCTTAGAACAATATAATATATGTTTTTAGATATTTTATACTTGGAACAATAATTTTTCTTTCCCTCAACCTTGCTGAGAGTGCTTTTATAACTTAAAATTACAAAAATTTTATTATTGAGTTGTGCTAGTTTTTGTGTCAACTGGGCGTGTTATACTGTGGTGTTAAATAGAAACGCAATTATAAATGAAATGCCATTTATAGACCATTCTCGTTGAAAATCGTTTATAAGTGAATGACAGGAAGGGGTTATATAGTACAGACAATCTTATAGAAGTAGTCATAGAGTTATTATGATACATAACACTAACAGAGGCCATTATCATTTTTGTTTTATCAGGTGACTTATTTTTGTACATTTAGTTGCCCCTACTGCTCTGTAATGTGTAATATGACACCGATACATTTACTTTCAACAGCACCTACATATGTTATGATATTTACAATATTTGATAATAAGTAGTGGGATGTTGTTTGTGGGGACTTTTTAATGAAATGAAGGGGAGGAAATTCTCTGGAGGAAAAAGGTATGAGGGTGGGTAGTAATCTGGAGGTCAGTATCTCCAGGAGTGACGGACGTATGAATTCATCCCTCTCAGGTGCACAGCGATTGGTCAAGAGGTCTCCCTTAATCGGGTCCTCGGGATGCATCTGCCGCCAACACCTGGACAAACCTCACTCCATTAAGTCGGACACACTGCTAAGTTACCAAACGTAGCTAACCACTTAGGGTGACCTATGGGTATAGGTTTCGTTTATTCAATTAATGTTTCCCGGTGCGGCGGTACCCGTACTTGCCGCCAAAATTATACATTGAAAGTAACAAAATATGAATGGAAAGTTTAAAAAATTTCGTGTAAATTTTTTTTACATGTTCATGGTGAAATAATGTTAACATATTTATTGTATGTATGTATGAATATATATTATTTCTGTATTATTTTACAATATTTTTATTGTCCGCCCATCCCATATATTATATGGTAACATAGCAATATCACCGTTAAATAAATGTCTAAAATTATACAAGTTCGTAGGAAAATCGTCAAGTTAATATTAAGCAGATTTATATCGGTGTGTTTACTATAAGTTCATCGGCTAATTTTTGTATTTGATAACTACGGCAATCAATTTTCTTGTCTTACCAACATAAAAGGCTGTTGAATTTTCCGTACATAATATTTAGGTACTCGATAGTCGCGTTAGTGAGTTAATTAGTTGAGAGATGGTGCTTTAAAAAAATCTAGAAAAAAAATTATAAGAATATGGTCACACAAGTAGTTGATAACTGAGAAACTCGATTGTAATCGAGCAACAGAAGCCAAGGTCAAGGGTAAATAGATTCTTTTGTTTTGTTGCTTCATAATCTTTACCCCGTAGAGGTAAACTTCACATTTTGAATGGCGTTTATTCTCCCCGCGGTATACTTCATGACAGTCGATCAATAATACATTTTCACCATTACCTACTTCCTATGGTAAGAAGGCCGTGATGACATGGTGGCAATTGCCGGGATCTTTCATCACAATTGTCCGTGACGCTTATTACGTTCTTGCACGGAGTTGTTCATACTATCACGGAGGTTGTATGAAGTAAGTCCCTTCTCGGGCTGAAAGACTTCCGCATGCAAATCATCCACTAAGTGTTGATATTATTTATTTATTCATTTGTAAGAAACAAACAGATTTTAATAGTTTAAAGGAAGTTTAAAAAAAGGCAAGCCAATACAGATGTTTTATTTATGAATCTAACAAGATAAAGAAAATAACAAAATAAGAAGGAAGGTTGGAGAGGAAGAAGAAGAGGAAGATAGAATCAGGACAGGAGATGCTCTCGATACATTTTATGCTCGTGCATCAATTTGTGGTCGTACGTATTACTTCGGTTCGATATTTTGAAAGGGTATTGTGAAGAAGGTCGATATTGTGAAATTGTACGTTATATTGCGCACAAATACGGGGAATTAGAGAATTTATCCTAAGATTGGTCTCCTGTATGCGGGAAAATGAAAAAAAAAATGGTTTGTCGGGCTGGTCTTGACGGTATGTGAATATTTATAAAGTTTTATTGTTTTTTTATTAGTATTATTATTTAATATACTTTAGGGCTCGTTCTCCGTGGAAGGTTTGATAATATATCGATTTTGATTATAAGTTGGCTGCCGTTCTGAGAAATGATGGATTACCTTTATCAGAGGATCAAAGGCGGGACATACAAAACTGTCCACAATAACTGAGGGGCGCCTACATCTATAAACAAACAAAAATAGCTTTATTTTGTTTTAATGTGATACCGTACAATAGTTCAATCTTGCCGGAATCATTAGCTACGTCCAGACAATCCGCACAACGCACAAAACACATTCCCAACTAAAATAAATACTTAAGCATTCAAAAGCAGTGGCGGTTCGTGGTCATTCTCAATGTGGGTCCAGTGAGAGTATAAAGAAGAAATATAAATTATTTTAATCTCCGTTCACTTAAAAATCTGTTAAACTTTTGTAATAAAGCGTTTAGTGCGTTGTTCAAAATGTAGTTTTATCATATTTTTTTTGTCTTTGTTCATCTTTGCTGCGCTTCGGGAGTTCACACCACACGCGACCCTTTAGGAAACCCGCCACTGGTCAAAGGGGAACAATAAAGTATATGAAATCATTTGAGACATGTTACATCAAACCCTGTAATAACTCACAATATAATAGAAACAAGACAATGACGGTGCGTTGTCCATACTATCAGTGTCCTTCGTGTGTACATTATTCCGCATGCCCGTATTGCCAGTCGCCAGTCGCCAGCCACCGAGGCACAGTCAGCTGCGAGAATAAAGGAGTGGGAGTAGCGTGAGGACTCGTTGAACACCGCCGGGCTCGATCCTCGAGAGGGCGATCCGTCTTATCAGTTTAGTTTCGCTGTCGGTCGATAACAAAGCGGTCAAGATGTCGCGATCGGCGTTCTGCTATCAGCTGCTGTTTGGTACACTCGTAGTAGTACTAGCCTCCTCTCTGAGCGCCGAAACTTTAAAAGATATCAACATTTTTAACGAAGCCATCGAAACGACGACATTATCCGAAGAAATTACCACTCTCGATTTTAATATCGACCCCTTTACGAACAGTGACAAGTCTACCGATCGATACGATGTATTAGACACGACAAAAAGTGATCAGAACGGTGACGAAAGCAATCTGAACATTTCAACAGTTGAAAACAATGATAAATATTATACTTTTTTGAACGAAGACAACAGTAAGAAACAACCACAAAATGATTCTTCACTCAATCCTGAAGGGAATGAAGTTGAAAATTCGGCAACCCTTACTCAACTGGGGAACGCGAATTCAAACATAGGTATTATAAAAAAAGATGACACAAAAACCGTTAAAAATAATACGAAAGATAGTTCGACATCTAGCGCCAATTCTAGAGCGAGAAGCATCCACGAGCTTTCCAAAATGTTTGGTTTTGAAAATGAAAACGTGCCACCTGAATACTTAACAATTTTAGAAAGAATGAAGCCCGAGGAACTTTTATCGTCTACCCTCGCGTTCAAGAAGCGATATATCGAGGCGCACTTTGATTCTGTGACGTATTTCAATAAAACAGGACCCCCGCCGGAAACTGAGACTCCAGAGAACTACGGGATCTCCATAGTTCTATCGAGTGATATCGTGGCTCTGACTAGTGTAGTGGAAGCCATGGAGGACTCTTTGTGTAAAAGCCAGAGCTTGAGATTGTTGCGCGGATTGCTGACTGGAAAATTATGGGCGCTGAAAAGTAAGTAGAGATTCTTTTGAATTTTTGAAAAAAGTTTGCGTCCCTTTTCGAATAAAATTGAACTTTAAAACTGTTAAATCTAATTTTCTAATATACTTTTCCTACTTTTCTTTTTCGCATTCAGCTCTTATACAGTGTCAATAACTTGTCAAAAAACTTATTATCGAGTGTATTGAACCGCGATAAATCATAACTAATCGATTATTGTACAATGCTATCAATGTCACGGAATTATCATTTGAATAACTGTGAGCATTGCGACAAGTCTCCTAGAATAAAAATCGTTTATGCAAATAAAATTTGTATACTTATAACATAACCGGTCAGTGGTTGATTTGGTATCGGGTCTGGGTACCAATTCCTCGGCTGGATAAGTCCTCCATCACGACACAAGCAACATCTTCCGCTTACTGTGATGGTAGTAGGATATTTTAAAATATTGTCAGGTTATTCTTAACCTGTTTGGGAATTTCTTAATATGTATATATATACGAGTATATTTTTTTAAACTTGCGGCTCAGTAAACGGCCGGCGGTACTCGCCTTTGATAATAATTGACAGTGTTTAGTTATTAATGGTTTATATTCTAAAATCATTGTGTTGGCTGTCTGCTGATTGACATTTTCATTAGATGTTGTAAACATTATTTTTGTACACGTGGGCTGCACTTGATTGATGTGAAAGTAATAAGTAATTACCAGGCCATTATTTTATGAAATTATTATATTCAACAGGAAGTACCGACTACCCTTTTATCACTGAATATCTATTGAAAGTAATAAGTAATTACCAGGCCATGATTTTATGAAATTATTATATTCAACAGGAAGTACCGACTACCCTTTTATCACTGAATATCTATTGAAAGTAATAAGTAATTACCAGGCCATGATTTTATGAAATTATTATATTCAACAGGAAGTACCGACTACCCTTTTATCACTGAATATCTATTGAAAGTAATAAGTAATTACCAGGCCATTATTTTATGAAATTATTATTTTCTGGTGGAAGTACCGACTACCCTTTTATCAATGAATATAGCTAAAAAATTATTTTTTTTAAATTTAGACCATTGGACCGGTTATTTTTCAGAAAAGTTAATATCATTTCTCAAGAGAAACTACAAATTCTATGTAGGCAATGAGGAAAATGTATAAGGTTTCAAAAGACTATAATTCTAAGCCTGTAACAATTTAAATTCCATCAAAATACGTACCAGAATTTAAACGTTTAAATTTTGTTTACAATGCTTTTAAACTGCAACTATTTCAGACATTTTGGGATGTATTTCATAGATTGTAAAGATTACGTTTTGAGGATTTTTGTCCTTTGAAATATTATACATTTTTTTTATTTACCCGTATAGACTTTAAAGATAAATTATTTGTGGTATTGCTTGAGTTAGCAACCTGCAAAGTGATGTTTAGAGTCATTTTTTAGTCCTGGCCCTTAACAACAATCAGTCTTTGTAATAATAATAATTATCTTCGTTCTTTATAACAAAATACAAATAGTGATATCCTCACTGGGATTTCCCGTGCTGAGGATTTCATTTACAAAATATTAAATTACATTATAAATAATTGTATGATGAGGTATGTTAAGTGCAGTTGAGAGGTTTCGGTGTTAGTATGTATTTGGTGTTAATATATTTTCTATTTCAGATCTCCCTACGCAACATATCCATTGTTTTATTTGATTTTAAATTTATTAAGGCTGTTGTGATTTTTGAAGGCGAATGGAATTTTGTTGTAGAGTTTAGTAACAGGGTATGAGAGGTTTTTTTGTCCAAATGTTGTGTTTGTGGTTCCTTTTTGTATGTGTTTTTGACTCTAAGATCTAGTGTTTCTGATGTGTGTGATTGTTGTTATTTCTTGTTTTTTGTATTTATTAATGTAAAGTAGTATTGTTTTAGAGTATAATTGTTTTATTGACATAATGTTAATTTTGTTGAAGATTTCGTTAGTGCTAGTTCTTAGAGGGACTTTAAGTATAATTTTCAAA
>JAHDVE020004686.1:0-17919 GCA_022606495.2 Halesus radiatus | reverse complement strand
ACGAGGTTGAAGGAACCAAAGTGCACACCTAATAGTAAGTTCGGTGATCGTGCTTCCGGAGTATCAGAACCTAAAGCTTGGAATGAACTTAAAACTCATCTTTTCAGACAATCATATCCATAATTGAAGAAATGCGCCTGTAAATCGCTTAGCTAGGCTAGCCGGTTATAGCTTACCTAAAGTTACTTATAGAAAATGAGCAAAAAAATCAGGCATCCGTTCACACATATGTCTACAGCCCGCAACACTGTAAATAACTAAATGTGTAAAAAAAAAAGTTAATTGTCTATTAAAAACTTCTTACGCTTTTTAAGGTAATTTTATAAATATTCTCCAGTCTTAAAAATTAAAAATATTTCAAATAATTATCAACTCTTCTTGTGCCACCAATCTTCTAATAAATGTAATATCAATAGAAAAGGAGGATAAAATAGCAACTGTAAAAATATCACCTATATACTTAAATTTTCTAAATTGTGTTCATCAGAAGCGACCTGCCAGGTAAGTATATTTTGCTATATCTGTTTGTACATAATTAGATAAATAAAGGGAAGTAATATTTGTACACCCCCTTGATGCGATTTTTCACAAAAACGGCGCTATACAAATCATCCTTTTATTGTTATTATTTATCACAAGCCGGTTATTTATGAAGCCGGTTTATTAATGTGCAAAATATACATGATATGCAGGTACAAGGGCTCTTTTTAAACCCTATAAAAAGCTTAGTCTTATCTCTAAGTGAGTAATTAAGTGTGTTTATGGTAATATAAAACGCCCTTGAAGTAATATTTCACAATAACTGAGATATATAAATTAGTCGGGTACTAATGCGATCTTGCTTCCGGAGGTGATAAATTTTCAATGTGCTAATGAAGTTTATGGGAAAAATTGAGTACTTTCGTAGATACGTGGTTGCAATTAACGAAACGATTAAAAAACGTTATTTGTCATATAATCAAATCAATTATATCTCTGTATTAAAAAAAATTATGTTTGTCTGTGTGTCTTCGATTTTATCGAAAATTATTTTACCGGTTTCGCTGAAAATAGCACAGTTTGTTCTAATTAGTGCCGGGAAGGTTTAGAGGGTACTTTGAATGAAGTCCAATGTGTAAAACTGTTGCTATAACGTTTTAAAATTAGTATGACAAATATTGAATCGTATTGAGGTTAGCCCATAGATATACCATTCTGGTTAGCCACAGATTACATATTCAAAAGAAGACGGTTCATTCTGGTAAAATATTTAAAAAATGGAAAACACGAGTAGGTACCTACATAGGAATTTTATTATTTAGATATATTTTGAAAAACTAAATGTTTGAAATGAAATAAAATTTTCAAATTAATGTTTCTTTGCTCCTCTGTTCAGAGATAGTAATAGTCGTCACGAGGCATTACTTTCGGTGTCAAATCAATTATGTCACCCAAATGTCAAGCAAGAATTCATAACTTCATAAATTTATAAAAAAAAAATTAAAAACTGAGCAAGGCCGGGTACACATCAGCTAGTTTGAAATAAAACAACAATTGTGTATACATCACAATGTTGTCTACAGCTATCAGTTCAGTGTAGGTACTTATAACAAACCAAAACTTTGTACCTCTTCACCACGCTTTACCATAATTATTTTTATTTCTGTACTTATTTTCATCTATAAAATTCTGCAGCATAACCAATTTTGTGCAATAATGACTTTAATATTGTCTAGACATTTTCCCTACCTAACTGCTATTTACTTCAACTAATTGTTAAATAAAATAATTTCGGAGGTGATGTGATGTGAGTACGTAACATTCTAATTCTAGAAATCATTCTTATTTTAAGTACGTAATGTAATGAATTTTAACAAAAAAATTGGTTTTTGTAAACAAGTCGAACCTTTTTATTTATTTGCTGTCTTACTTATATTAGCGGAATACCTAGCTCGCACCTCTCCCCTTATTTTGGTTTCTTCCCCTTGCATGTTAGGGTGTCTCTTTATTTACAGTACGCCACAACGAAGGCGATGGTGTATGACGGGTTTTTAAAAGACAAGGTAGGAGATGAAGTTCTGGGAAGGACAAACGTATACGGGTGGGTTGGTTACTGAGGGTCGAGGTGTTCAGAAGAGATGAACGTTTTAATCCTTCCCTCCCACTGCAGTACAGGGTTGTGAGAGTCAGGTCAGAGAGGTCAAGGGGTTTCCCTATACCGGCATCTCCCTACGCAGTTGGTGGGTAGACTCATCCGCCACCAAGGCCTGGAAAAATCTCATCCCATGAACGCAGGCACCCTTGCTAAGTTACCTGCCGTAGTGAACCACTTGGGGTGACGTATGGCAGAAGTGTTTGTTATCCTATGAATGGTTCCCGGGGCGGCGGTACCTATCGCCGCCTCCCATATTTATGCCGTTGAATTCATTAATAATAATAATAAATGGATTATTTCTATAGCGCCGTTTTCGTGAGAAAATCACCTCAAGGGCGCTTTACAACATAATTTATCTAACCTATACCTTATCACTTAGACTTATGTATAATAATTTACATATTAGATTAATTACTAATGGCTTACAACTAAGATTTATAACTAGAAAATACCTAATTCAGACTTATAATTAGTGACTTACATCTAAGACTTACATAGATAGCGACTTACAACTAATGCGTGTAGCTAGTGACTTAAAACTAGTGAGAGAGTCTTACAACTAACATATTTACATTTTAGAATAAATTATGTACAAAATGTTACTATTTGAACAATCAGAACATAACCTGATATTGAACAGCAGTGGGGCGAGTATGCATATGATACATAACAGCTGCATTTGTATGCCTCTGATCAGTTTGGGGATAATTCACATATATATATATGATATTCTACATGTTAATAAAGATGGTAATGCTAGACAGATACTTCTATACGATTAAATTTAAAAAATGTTATGAACGCCAAAAGAAGAAGGAAGTTTTTGCCTTTATTAATATTATGTACATGTTTTATTGTTAGCTTTATGACGTGGATGCAAAAAACGTATTGGGTGAGTTATCTGGATTTAAAGAAAAGTATAGATATTAATGAATGAATTAATCGTCAATCATTACGCGCATTAAGAAGATTCGTCACTCAAAATTAAAACAGATTAAGGTGTTCGGCTCCCACCGACATTGTATATTGGTAGGAATTTCTAGGGAATTTAGTTTTGGACATGGAAAATTGAATTATAGATATACAGGAAACAATGTCATTAACAATGTATGAATGTGTTCACGAATTTATTGAAACGAGTATCTGAACAGATGAGTTTTTAGTTTAGCTCTAAATTCTGACGGACTGGTTATGCAACGCAATTCCATAGGGAGATTATTCCGTGCCTTAGGGCCAGATACTCCGAAAGCACGATCACCAAACTTAGTGCTCGGTTCACGTTTAGGTTCTTTCATCCTTCCGACAGCAGATGATGTCACTGATCTAAGAGTTGATTGCCTTAGACTAGTATTTTCCGGAACACATAGCTCAGAGATATAGGGTGGGGCCATTTCGTTGATAGCTTTGAACACCATCCAACACAACTTGTACTGGATCCTCTCAGGGCACTTCAGCCAGTGAAGATTTCGGAGATGTTTCGGAGATGAAATGTGCGAAAACTTAGGTACCCCAGTGATTAGCCTTGCTGCGGCGTTGAACACTCATTGCAGTTTATCAGTTTGGTATTTAGGAAGACCTGCGTAAATCCCATTACAGTAATCAGACGTGATACAATATATGAGTTAACCAATAGTTTAGTTGCCTCTGTAGAAAGGTTCCGTCGGACTGACTTAAGTTGTCTTAGGTAGAAGAAACCAGTGCTGACTGTCCTGTTTATTTGACTTTTTAACGAAAAGTCCGATTCCAGATAAACGCCCAGAAGTTTGACGGTTGTTTTCGCAATTACGTCGCTGCCGGAAATAGAAATTGGTGAGTTATCTATTAAATATCGGCGTCTGTTCGTGGCTGCCCATAGAAACTCGGTCTTTGAGGGATTTAGCTTCTGTTTGTTTGAGGACATCCAGAGAGTGATTGCTTCTAGACACTCAGCTACGCGAATTTTAAGGCGGTCAATTTCATTTGGTGTACAGTAAAAGTACACTTGCTGGTCATCAGCGTAACAATGAGACAGAAGTCCGAATGACTTGATTATTTTTCCGACATCATTTGTAAACAGGATAAAAAGAAGTGGACCCAAAACGGATCCTTGAGGAACCCCTGAAGAGAGTTTTGTAAATTTGGACTGTTTATTGCCAACCTTCACTGCTTGTGAGCGATTGGATAGATATGACTACAGCCAATTTTTAATGTTTAAATGTAAACCGAATGTTACTTCTAGTCTCTTGATGAGAAAGTCATGGTCAATTGTGTCAAAAGCAGCACTCATATCTAAAAGTGAAATGAGTGCTAACTTACCTGACTCTATGGCAAGTGTTACATCTGACAGGATACGAAGTAATCCTGTTTCTGTTGAGTGGAATCTCCTATATGCTGATTGATAATCGGTAAACAATTTATTGGAGTTTATGTGGGAGGTTATTTGAAAAGCTGCAATTTTTTCTAGTATTTTTGCCACGAAAGGCAGATTTGACACAGGTCGATAATTGCCCAAATTATCCGCGTCAAGTTGTGGTTTTTTTTATTATTGGGGTAACTAGTGCAGATTTTAGTTGTTCAGGGAAGTCACCTGTGTTTAGTGACTTATTAAACATGTGAACCAAGAAGGGGGCTAACAAGTTGCAACATTTCTTAAGAAGCCAAGTTGGGATAGGGTCAAGAATGCATTGTTTGTTGGGAGAACTTAGAATTAACTTCCTAACTTCTTCTAGCGTTGTGGGTTTAAAATTTGATAGTATTTTATTGGGATTTGCTGTAAATATTGGCGGAGGGGCTAAAGATGTTGAGGCGCGTATGGAATCTATTTTTGCAACGAAAAACTTAGAGAAGTCATCCGGAGTAATGTTTGTAGTAATTTGGACAGGAGTATCAGCGATGACGGTTTTCATTGCGTTCCAGAGACGTCGTGGATTTTTTCGCTCAGCGTCGATTTTGTTAACCCAGTATTCGGATCTTTTAGCACTTATTTTATTTTTGTATTCTTTTTCCACTCGTCCCTTGAAGTGATATCGGATTTTCTTCTGAATTACCTCTCTAGCTTTCGCATTAGCCTCTTCTGGCTTCGACACTCTTCGTCAAACCAGCCATCAGATCTCCGAACTTTCCGTGTTTTCGAGGTGATTGGTGCGAGTTGTGTTGTACTCATTGATAAGTTCTGTCGACGTCTTAGTTTCCCAATTACCTTCAGTGCATAAAGAAGAACTTATAAGTTCTTCAAGGAAACTGTCGAAATAGAATTTACGCCATTCCCTCGAAACTATTGTGGTGTATGGCACTTTTGGCGAGTTGAAGTTAATCTCAGTGCGGACAAGACGATGATCTGACAAACCTATGTCACAGACATTTTGCATTGCTCTGTTATCTTATTCAATAACAAATTTAACACGTTTTTTGGCAGTCTAATATGTGCAAAGAAATACATTTCAAAAGATAAAACTAAAAGTTTTATTTAAAATTAATTTTTGTAAAATTCTAACTTAACAAAAATTCCAATTTGTGCATATTGGAGGACCCAATAGGAGACTAGTGGAATAATAATTAGATGTGGTTTAGAGGATCCACTTGTTGGCTGCCACTTGCCGCCCTGTTCACTCTATATTACCCACTCGCGTGGTGACAATGATTTCATGTGGCCACATCACTTAGCTACGCTCCACGGGTACAACCGCTGCCTTAGGCAGGCAGAGCTCGGAGCACCAATGAATATCCGTATGACTGATTAAAAATAACTTAAAACATATTTTATTTTATTTTTTGAGCTTTTCACAAAAATATTTTAAGCATGCAGACATTCTATCAAAATGGATAATAGGTTCGCATTCTTAAAATACGGTAAAATATTTCTATTAATTTCGGTAAATCTTTTCTGAAAATAGGTTTGAATCTTTCTTCAAAGTACATCTCATGAAATGTTTATGCATTTAACCAATTTTCGACCGTCTTCATGGTTGATCCCTTGGCTACGAATCCGGAGGTTGCGGGTCCAAATCCCGGTGTGCGTAAGTAAAAATTATTTGATTAAATTGTGTCATTTCACAATTTATCAATAATTAAATATAATATGTATTGTATTTGCGGCAGGTTCAAGAGTGGTATATAGTGTGTTAAGAAAGGAAGAAATTCTCCTCATTGTGTTACGTAAGAACCGTCAGTTTAGTCCTGGTGAAAGGCCATCATTAGGAATTAAAACGTTGCTTAAAATGACTTTAGCCGCGTTAGGTGACTAGATCTGAATAGCCAGGTACTTCCACATCTCCTCCCCTTCCTCAATAAATTTTACCTCACAACATACCCCAGTTGGGGATGCCATAGTCTTACTGGATCAAGATGGTACCTTTGTGTGATATCACTCAAAAAAATAAAAAAATAAAACCATGAATGGAGGCGAGGAGTAAAATTTATTCTGTCCAACTTCATTCATTGAAGTATCAACCGATCTCGGTAGCTTTCTTTAAGATATGCTTTCCTTGAGTTCTTTCCTCAACAGTGCGTTTTTCTTCATAGTAGCAGGTTGAGCCTTGTTCTCGCAAGAAATGGGAACTATTGAGTGAAATTCGCTGATCGCTTCTCAGACACAATAAACGAGTGAATTATGCACATTTTTGATGAATTTTAACAATAAATATGTTTATTATGAGGAATCGCAATATTTATTACGCTAAACGATAAAGATTTGCCAGAGATATGAGTAAAACGACTAATTTAAAATGTGATAAAAACATACGTCTCGCTTAGATTAATGGGCTAAGGAAGAACGCTCCCATTATAGGGTTAATAACAAGAAAGTTTGATGAATATACCCATATATAGTTTTAGGCTTCATTTGGAACATATTATAGTACTTTAATATGCATATTTAAAATGCATCATTCTTTTAAAAATGTTTTCATTGAAAATCATGGAACTTACAATTTACATAAAGGCTCTATGGCACATGGTTCCATGACAATCGATCCGGTCGAGGCTTATGCAAAAGTCTCCAGTCTAGAAGGAGTGGGGCCCTTGCAGTAAGGATGTATATCCTCACTGCGTACTCCTTCGGAGACTCGGCATAATGGCTAGTAAAAATATTTAAATTGCGAATTTCCAATTGACTCGCCTGTAGATATAAGTATATCGACTTGGGTTATAGGATCGTATTTCGTTTTTGCATTTAAAAATGAGGATGTACAGCAGAAATAATCCTTTAGGGGATAAACTGTCTGAAGGATCAACTGTCGGGTCAAGATACCATATTATGGAAATTACGTGGCATGATAAAATAGATTCGTTAAACTCAAAATTCCTTAGAGAGGGGGTTGTGCGAAATTCATAACACCAGCTTAACGACGCTACTAAAAAAAATGTCAACATTATATCAAATACATAACATACTCACACAATCAACTTATTATGATATTTGACTGCTCGTTTCAACTTATCATTTATTGACAATTTGGATGCAACGATAGACCGGATGAATTCTCCCTCAGATGCATTGTGTAGATCTCTGCACAATAACTTCAGCTGCATACAAACCTGCGCTATTATCAGACAAAATAGGCAGTCCACACATGATACAGCGCAGGTGGAGTATATTCCTAGAAAAACACAATAAAAATTAACACTTCTTCTAGATTGGCAGACACCTCCAGTCCCGTTCTGGTGAGAAAAGCTGCTAAAAATTTTTGCTTTATTATCTTTTGCTGACTAGAGCTGGGTAGCCGCGTAGGTACTTTCAAAATATTTCCAAATATAATATCTGATTGGGCGTGCCATAGTTCTAGTGTTCCAGGAAATCGGTTTCTCGTATAGTGTTAAAATAAAACAAAAAAATCTATATTTGATTTGTAAAATACTTTAAATAAAACAAGAAATATGACATACGATATTCACAACTTCTTAGCACTTTCCCGAAACTTAAACACCATCATTCTTAACAAATAATTCAAGGATGTACCACACATGTTTAAATTCATTGCCTTATTAGCATTCACGTCATTATAAAACAATTAATATAAAAAAAACTGCCACCATTAAAATCGGGGAAAACAGATTTCAACTGTAAGAATATCACAAAATTGAGAATTTTAATTATCACAATTATTTTCTGAGTAAATCGGTGTTTACCGAAAATGTTAATAAATCATTTCAAACACTATGAAAATTTAAATTTGGTAGAGATAAATAAAATAACACAGGTTGGCTGTCGCATTTTGACCTGATCACTGTTTTAAAATGGATGTGAAGGCCGAAAGAGCTGTCATAACAAAAAAAAAAATGATTTCAGAACTGAATAATAACATTATTAATTTTGATTTCCTTTAAATTAAAAAAATATATATATAAGTATTTTACATGTTTCCCATATGAATTGTTGACGAAACATAATAAAATACATTTTAATTTCCACTGTTTTTATACACTCGCAAACTTTAGGTACCTAACATTCATCATGCCCTATGTGAACATATTGACATTAAATGCAAATTATTGTATTTTACGATTTGCGTAACAACTCTTGTTTTTGTTTTAAGAAATTTAATGTAAATCGAATTTCTAAAAAAATTAAGTGGAGTTCTGCGAATTAAATACAAAAATAATTAGTAACTCTTGAAAGTTGTTGCAGATATAATATCGGCATATTATTATACATAAAAACTCAATAATCGACATATATTATTGAAAGGGTCTCTGTAAATGTTAAAAAAAATCATGATAAAGTTAATTGGTAAATGTATTGAGTCGTTTTATCTACATTAATTATTTACTGAATATTGAAATCTTCTCAATGTAACCCTAAGAAGCTTACCTGCATAGCATTGTGAAATATAAATGATTCTGTACTTCCACGAGAATGTGGACCAATCCACAGGATACCAGATGTAATATGGCAAGAACATTTCCGTTACTCCGTACTTTATATAATTTGATAGCATCAGCACCAAAGGAAAGATATTGTAGACCATCGACAGAACGTTCGTGACGATCGAGTAAATCAAAGTGAATTGTCTCGTGGGTCCCATCGATTGCAGTATTATTTTATTGTTTTCTTCGTCAAGTTTCCTTGGCCACATTTGTCGTAGATCTTCCACCAATTTGACCACAGATCCTTTCTTAATTACTATGATCAGAGACTTCAACAAGCCAAAGAAACTGACGATAATACACGGCATAGCTTCGGCGGCTTTCAAGAACTTCCCGCTTGAATCGTCGAATATCAGTTTTATAAGGAATATAGCCTCCCAAATGACCAATACAGATAGATGGCAGAACCCAAATGTATACATAGCCCTTTGGAAGCGAAGCCTGAATGAGTCGGAACTCTTCCTCAAATGGATCTCACTCAAACCGATGACGCTAAAAGTTTTTTCAATCACTGTGAACGTGTCGTCAAATGTGATAGCCATTTTATTCCCAGCTCACCCGTTCGGAGTTTAAATCGGTTTAATCCTTGGATATACTCGCCTCAACCCCACCTATGTTTAATTCAGTTTGTTTGAAACTCAAATAATACTATTTGGATAACTTATTTTCGGATCAAAGGCTCCGAGTGCCGGGACCGCAGAACTGCGAGCGGGTGCGTTATGAGACTCGGCGGTTTTTTAGTCAAATTTATGGAGGTTGAAATTTATTTACGATGGCCACAGATTATCGATAAACAGCACGAAATAACCCGCAAAACTAGGGTTTTCGTAATAAATTTGCTTTTTACCTAAAAACATATAACTATCGCTAAAACAAAGGGAAACGAAGCGTTATCTTTTCTTGTATCCAAAACTAGCAAAGATCCAGCACGCTGGCAAAAAAACTTTACTCTTTCATATACAATTTATTTGAACATATAATTAATTCCCAAAGAGTTTTCCCTTTGATTTGAGGATGTGTTGGAAATAATCAGTAATCAGATATCACGATCACAGTATCACAGGCATCCGAAACGTCGGTATCCGCGAGGAGTGATGGAGCCTGTTTCACCAGGCTATTTCGAGTTGGAGTCACGATTCACAGCAATGAGGGAACGTCTCAAGAAGCCGTTAGAAATAATTATCTTCTATGGTAAATGTACTCAAAGCAGGCATGAATTAAACTTAAGAAAATCTCTCAAAGTTGGCTGAATTACACCGAGATTTGTCGTACAAATTGGCGTGCGATATATTACGAAACATGTCAAGCTCTGTGACGAGTTGCGCTAAACAATGCAGGACTTAATCCCGCCCTTGGTTATAAAGCCTTATTAATTGGAATTATCAAGTCTTACGTGATATCGAAACCAATGAAGGGATGAAAATAATTAAACGGTTTGAGGGGCGGTGAATAATTCAGGCAGTAATTAAACATTCCGCCCGCCGGTGTGTCCTGTATTGTACGTGATTTGGAAATGCGATGTGAATATTTCATTCCGACAACCCTAATTTACAGTACCTACCTATAAACCTAATAGCTCAACCAGAGAAACGGGTGAATGTTGGAACTCCATTACATTTCAATTAGAAATTACTGTCAATTGTAATTTTTAATAAAACACTATTCACCGACAAACTCATGACAGTTTTTTTTTACTTTATGATAAAAATATTTTTAAGCCGCTTTTAATCGTTCTTGTTTGATGTTTTAAATAGCGCCAACTATTTTATGACATGTAACGTCACATGGTTGTCTCAGGCGGTAACTATGACGTTAGAATCATTTAGATTATTTGAAAATCTTTTTTTATGTGTCACCTCACAAGAGTGACCCGTCTGTACTGCAGGGGCGCACAGACACGCATTGGGCAAGAATCTAACCCAGGCCTCCCGCGTGGCATGTGGGTATTCCACCACTGAACCATAGTTGTTACGCCATAAAGTGTCATTATGCTATAATATTATTTTCTGGAAAAAAAACTGAAAAGGATAACTTGATTTATGAAGGCAATTATTAATGCTAAAAATTGACAATAGAAAA
Organism: Halesus radiatus; assembly: GCA_022606495.2. Taxonomy (NCBI): domain Eukaryota; kingdom Metazoa; phylum Arthropoda; class Insecta; order Trichoptera; family Limnephilidae; genus Halesus; species Halesus radiatus. The sequence continues at coordinate 6,863 of JAHDVE020004686.1, read as the reverse complement.
CCTACCTTGCGTTAATGAACTTTACTTCGTACACATAAAAGTTTTTTTTTTATAAAACCCTGAATAAGGTTCAGACTGAAGCGAAACCGGTTGGTTAATGCTATCAATAAAATAGTGCTAAATTAAATATATTTGTATTCAAATCAAATTATCAAAGTGATTGTTTCCTGTCAAAAAATAATAATTGTTTTTGACAGCGCGCCAACCTTGCTAGAGATGGCTGATATCAAAAACGGATGGGTGTCACTGTCACTGCAACTCCGGTTGCCTATTTAAATTTTAGCTGCTTTTCGAACCAGTTCTTGATATACTGAAATTCAAGATTACATATATGATATGTTTGTTTATAATACATAAGTTACGCATGAGTAAAAAACCACTACTTGGTTTCTCTGAAAAATAACTTCTTACGATCCAGTGACTGCAAAGTCACCGGGACAATTTAATAGGGACAGGAATAATGACCATCTCTAACTGTGCCATTGAACTATTTTTAACGCTGGGAACAAAATTCTGAACTTCTGATTGGCTGCGCAACGCAACGCATAGGGCCCTAAGTATTCGAAAGTGATTAATAGAAAAACAGGCTCTGCGCTCAACCAACTATTATGCAATTCGTAAAAAAATTCCGTGAAAAAAAAAACCTTTTCCGTACATTTTTAGACGATCGTTCAGTGGACACGTCGGCGCCTTAGAGACCTATAGACGAGTTGCAATATTTCCAGCGCAATACGAGGCATAATTTTTCCATATTATGGGATATTATTCGTAATATTAATGATCTAGGGAATAATTTCGGCGCCTCTTCAGAGATAGCGCCATGTTTTTTGCACAGTATGGATGTGTGACAGATCTGACGCTGAGTGTCAAGTAAGAACGATGTGTACTGTAAATTATTTACATATTATTGTGTTTCGTGAACACCTCACTAGGAGAATCTGTGATGAGGTGTTGAAATTATGTATTAAATTCAAGCAGCTGTTTTGTCAAATATTTTTTTTGCAATGATTGATTCAAATATTCCATTAAATTTGATACATATTATATTAATGAAATTCACAATGTGATTTATATATTAAACGTATAATGGTGCTTTTTTGTATTGATATATCCAATTAATTAGGTACCCAATACGAAATCGCCAAAAGGGAAATTAATTATGTTGTCGGAAACAGAATATTATCTTTAATTTATTAAATTAAATAACGCTATTGTGTACTTTTTCATCGTGATTTTTTTAATGAAAATTTCAAAATAATTCGGTGAACTGTTTTTTTCACGTTAACGGTTAGCACCCAAAAATACGAACATTACTTGTTGCTAACTGAAGAAATATTATGAATGATTTAGCTGTAAATTCTATATCGGTAATTGGGAAAATGTATAAGCTTTCGAAATACAATCATCCTCAAACTGTTATCTGTTAAATTCTATATGAAATAACTACCGAAATATTAGAAAAAAAACGTTCAAAATTATTTTCACTGATTTTCAAACTGCACATATTTTCAAATATTTTGGGGTGTATTTCATGGAATTTATAGATTATACATTTTCCTAACTACCCGTATAGAATTTACAGAAAAAAATAGTTTTGATTGAGTTAGCAATCTGCAAAATGATATTTTGGGCTATTTTTGAGTTCTTGGCCTTCTGTAGCAAATATTTGTACTCGTCTCGTAAAGGGTGGTTTATATTGTGTTTGTTTGATTTTTTATAAATGAAAACCACTCAATAGCCTCGGAGGAGCCAATGGGACTATGATATCCCCAATTGAAGTACATTGTAAGACTGAAGGGGGTGGGAGGAAACGGGGTTGGGGGAGAGGAAGGTTGAGTACTTCCTACCTTCGCGTTCTAAGTCCAGGAGCGCAATTCCCGTTCTTTTTAAGAAAAATTCCTCATCCTTTTACTTAGACTTAAAGACTTCTTGATTAACTGCGGAATTCCGATGAGACATAGTAAAAAGATCCTAAATGGATAGTTAAGAGATTATTTGAAAACACAAATTGATGAAATACTTTCCAGTGACACAACATTTTTCACAAAAACTATTAAAAACAATTGCATTATATTATAATGCGTTTTAATACATTTTTATTTTATTTGTAAATAGCACAAATAAGCCTTTTAACGAAGAATTACGTTTTGTAAAAAGGTACCTACCTAACTAGATAGTAATGAGCCTTTTTTGTCTTCAGTTCTAAAAGCGACATTTTCAGTGGTGGTTAATCTATGCGTTCCGGAAACAAAAATCGTTCATATTACACTATTGAATAGGGACGCTTTTCGTTTCTGACTTCAATCCAAAACCTTTGCCATTCCTTGAGTGTGAGTTCGGGATGAGTAATTCCGGATTTGCGAACTCGGAGTGAGTCCATCGCCTTCGGAATCGGATTCATTGGACTCGTCCGGCCGTAACGACTCTCCTCTATGCCGCGCCTGCCGTGAATTGTCAAAAATGTCAACATCTATATAATGTTTACTAACTGATTATGTATAAAGTAAATAACAACGTAATTGGAAATGACTTAATATTGAGTTTTTATCGTGTTAAATCATCGCAAGTATTGGAATTTTTAATGAATTTCATTCGCTTAATGATAGCTGACAGCTATTACCCGAGAGAACCAGAACCGTAGTTAAGAAAGAAGTTTTTAAGCCTAAGGAAAAGGATAAGGAATCTTCCTTAAAAACAGCCATATTAGCGCTTCTGCATTCAGAATCGAAACCCTGCATTGTATAAAATAACTTTAGCCGTAACTTCAGTGACCTGGGGGCAAAGTCTGTATCTTTTGCGTTAGCTAACGCGCGGAGATGCGTTTATTTATTGTTTTAGAAGTGCGGTAAAATAAAATTATTGGTCGTATAATATTAACAATTGTACATTTTTTTAATATACGTATTTATAAATGAATGTTTGTCTGTCTGTCCTCGATTTTATCGAAAATGACTCGACTGGTTTCGCTGAAAATGGCACAGATTGTTCTTATTAGTTCCGGGACGGTTTAGAGATTAGTATGAATGAAATCCAATATGTAAAACTGTTGCTATTATCTATAACGTTTTAAAATTAGTATGAAAAACATTGAACCCGCCATGTTGTATTGAGGTTAGCCTATAGATATACCAATCTTGTTAGCCGCAGATAAAATTTACAAAAGAGGAAGGTTTGTTAGGGTAGAATATTTTCGAAATGGAAAACACAAATAGGTATTTACTTAAAAACTTTATTATTTTCACGTATTTAAAAAAAAAATTGTTTGGAATGTAACAAAATATTACAATAAATGTTTCTTTGTTTAGGGATAGTTAACAAACAATAAAATAAAACCTTATTTAAGTGATATAATTTTCAAATTTGCTTCATTAGAATTTCAAAGTATGCTACATAATTACATACCACAAACGGCTATTAAATTATGTATCTACGTTAGAAATGAAAACACAAGCCAAGGCTTTATTTTTTCCAGAGTAAATATCTTTCACATATATTTATTGTTATTGAATAAACCAGGCTTAGTAAATACCCACATCTTTTTTAAGTAAAATAAGTTTTTTTTTAATAAGTTATTTAAGTTTATAAACCTCATTGTAAAATTTAATCATTGAATAAGACAATTTTAATAAATCTCATTGAAATATAAAACATAAAAATACATTTAGAAAAGTCAATAGATGTCCAGTGTAAATAAAAATCGGATAGGTATATCCGAGACACTATCTAGGCTACAAATATATTCGGATAGAACTTTGCAATCATACAAAAAGATAGCAGTTAAAAATATGGGAGTTAATTACTAATCCGGAAAGTCCCACCAGAGTCCAGATTCCAGCATAGAAGCAAGGTGGAGAAATATATTGGCTCCATCAATCTCAAGTGCAATAATTCAGTAACGTCTATTGTGTTCTCTTTACATTTCCATTTTTATAAATACATATTATCTATGTTTTTTTTTCTATACTTTATAGGATGTGTGGGACTGCACCATCCTCCCCACATTCCGGAATAAATAAATAATAATAATTATTATTATTAATTGAGGATTATATTAATAATTCATAAATTGAGATACGAGATCGATTAAAATGACGGAAAAAAATCGATCTTAATAACACGATCTTAATAACACTTAATTGGTAGAGACGCCAATCCCGGTAAGACTAGAGTTAGTATTATCTTCTTTAATTGATAAATGACGTTATCACAATGTAAAAACCTACGTTTTGAAGAATTGTTCTTCAAAAAATGTATGTATTTTTTAATTACTCCTGAACACCCGTTAGAAGCACAACTCGCTAAGTGTTGAGTACGCTTCCTGGGAGTATTTAATATACATTGATGCATTCGGTATTCAGCCTTCAGTGCAAGCCGTGTTTTAAACGCCATTATTAAACGATGTAAATCATAAGCTTATGTCATTCAAAAGCAATATTTGAAAGACCGTATGATGGCAAAAAAAAGTTAACTATCTATTTAGCAGTGGCGTGCATTGATCTATGAATAAGGTGGGGTGTGTGTAATTATTCAAGTTCGGGTATGAATTGTTGTGCATTGAATATTTATTTATTTTTAATTTTTTTTTATTCTTAATTAATTTTTTGATACATACATTTACACAAACAAGGTATAAAGGTCATGAACATTTAAAAAAACTTATAGATACATCTGAACACATGTACATAACCCTACGTGTAATGTATATAAAACAAAAAAGCCCACATAGGCAAGGCCAGTGCGTGGGGTATCAGTTAGTGGCAGTATATTAGTATATTTGTATTAATACATGGATGTTGAAGGTAAGTTAAATAAAAATTATAAGCTAAATAAGAAGAAGAAAATGAAAAAAAAAGAAAAGAAAATGGGGAAAATATACAATCATGGTTGTAAGGTTGATATCTTTTGATTTCAATCCAGTTTTTTATAACATTTTTGTGTGTTTAAAAACGATACGTTTGGACACTTACATTCTGTAGATAGTAAATTATAAATTTTAGGAGCAATAAAAAAGCGTGTCTCTGCGCAAGCCTAGTTTTGCACAAATTTACGTCAAGTACGTTATTTATTCTGTTCCCAAAGCGGTTTTTCGTTTTTTGGGAAAAGTTTTTTTCTTCAAAATATGTATTTTAGGCACTGTAGAAAATAAATAATTCTTATATCTAACAATTCAGCCTCATGGAATAATTGTAAAGAGGGAAAGATATGAATGTTCATTGAAAATGGATATCACATCATCAAGTATGTATTTGTCATATAGAAATAATATATTTTGGCGCTCTCGTAGCAGCCGGCAACTTTTTATAAGCGCTCCAGTTTATCTGGGAAATATTGGGAAGTTCCTAATTTTTCCGGTGTTAAAATAGCGTAAAATAACCGAAATAATTTATAGGTTACATTTATAAAAATCATATAATTTTAGTGTGGCCGTTTCGGGCTTAAATCAAGTTTATAATAAAAAAATCAAATAAAAACCCAAACATTTTAAGTTCAAATCTGTCATGTTGTTCTAAATTAACCCAAAAGCATCGGTCATCGGTCGAAGCCGTTCGCCACATGTGCTTGTTAAAAGACCTTTGCCTGTTAAAAGTCTAGTGAAGTGTCCAGAGTGAATGGATGATTTACAATGTTATTTTTTGAACTATGGTGATTGTAAACAATATCGTAAACGACCGGGCTACACAACGCAAACTTAATGGTGAATGTGTTATTTTCGACCATTTAATAGCTCCAAAGATATCGTTGTATAACCTTGAACGTTGTACCACAACCGCAACCCGTAAAATTAGATTTCGTGGCTGCCGAGAAAGGCGCAATAGGGAAAGACATTTGACGAGAAGATCTTCTGCTGTCACGGCGACCTGAGTTCTGACCTCCAGTCTACAGAGCAGATCCGGTGCATCATGCGGCCCACGGACGTGCCCGACCAGTCTGCTCTGCGACCTGCTGTGGTCCGACCCCGACAAGGACACCACTGGCTGGGGCGAGAAATGGACGACACGCTGGTGTGCTCTTGCCAGATCCTGAAGCCGGCCGACAAGCGCTACCTGGAGTACGGGCAGACCAACACCAAGCGTCCCGTCAGGCGCCCAGGGGCGTCACCAACAAAGACAAAGAAGATTGGATATGGATATGGATCAGTTCCCCCGGCCTCCGTCCTCACCCGCCGCCCAACTTCACATAACTCCTATCATTTGTATTAGCGTTTTGCAATATATCGTAAGGAATAAATACAGTTAGCTTTTTTTTTCTCAATTTAACATCTATGAAAACTTAGATCAAGCCGTATTTAGTATTGATAATTTAACTGCATCTCTTTATATGGTCTATAAATAATGTGTAATGATAGCCTGTCCAAAAAAAAAGTAATAGATTTAATATAGGAATAATGTAAGAATAGGAAGTAAGATTTGTACAGCGCCCTTGAGGTGATTTTTCACAAAAACGGCGCTATAAAAATCATCCGATTATTATTATTATTATTATTATCAATGAAAACAGACGGAAAATAAACGATCGAACCTCTTTATTGAAATTATTAAATTTTTAATTAGATTATTCTGAACCCCTGCAATTAATCAACCTATACATACCTAAACGAACTGCAAGTCAAACGTTAACATTTTATATATTGTATGTATATCATATTCCAACTACAGCTTGCATTCCCCAATTCAACCAAAACCACCTATATAATATTCTCTAGGTGGTTTTGATTCAACGCTTACACAGCCTTGGTAACAAATAATGATATGAATGAATTTGACAATATTCTGAACATGGCAAATTTAAAAAAAAAAGTATGAACGAATTATTTCTACCTAGTTTATAAATTACTGTTAACTACAACTTTACATTATTTATTT
>JAHDVE020004685.1:0-17234 GCA_022606495.2 Halesus radiatus | reverse complement strand
GAAGGATGAAAGCAGACTGAATGCTGTAGAAATGAGATCTCTGAGACGAATGTGTGGTAAAACCATGTATGATCGAGTGAAAAATGTTGAGATTCGTAAAGAATGCAAGGCTGATGTAAGCGTAGTGAGCAAGATTAAGAAAGCGACGCTTAGATGGTTTGGGCATGTAGAGCGAATGAACGAAGAAAGGAGTGTAAGGAGAATATATGACGAGAATGTGAATGGAAGAAGAAGCTGGGGACGCCCGAGGAAGACATGGCACGATCAAGTGAATCAAATACTTGAGTCGGGCCATGTCAGAAGTCGGAATAACAGAAGAGAATGTATGAAACGTTGTATGAAAGTGAATGAAGCAAGAAGTGTATGCCAAGATCGAGTTGTTTGGCGGTCCGTCCTCTCTGCCTACCCCTGCGGGGAAACGGCGTGATGGTTAGTTAGTTAGTTAGTTAGGGAAATTATGCACCTACCTATCAGATTATTGAAGAATTTCATTGTAATTGAGAGATAATTGGAACTTTAAGACATTCTGTGTTTTAAAACTACGCTAGCAATATCATAGGAAAAATCTTTTTTAATTCCACCTTATTACGTCTTCTTGAAATTATTAAAGGGTAATTTAATTTTTTTTTGGAGAATTTTAAAAAGATTTAGTGGAACGAAATAGAGATGTCAAACTTATAAAACTAATATATCATCACTATTCTAAAAAATACCTAAATTTTCCACAGGGTTTCTAATTTCCCCACCGTGTCACAAACTTTCCGGTGATGCTCACCGCAATTTTCACAGCGGATTTCACTACCATCAGAAGCTGCACAACATTTCCAAGACAATGGTTTCATGATCGTATACAATAACCTACTTTCTTGCGCGGGGTGCCAATTTACCGGGCTGGTCACGGTTCAACACTAGTGCCGGGGACGTTCTCAAGCTCGCGGGTCGTAAAACACCGAACAATGAATATTAAATTATCATCACTCCGCGGCAGTGACATCTCATTCGGACACATCATCAGCTTTGAATGGGGAACTAAAGTGCTTTACGATCTCCCTCGCCGCCGGGAGATGGACTGCGAAAGGGTGGGATTGGGTCATCACTCTCATACACTGTTTTGAAACGCACAGCTATATTTTTGGGTAAATTAATAATTAGGTGTAGGTAGGTAGGTACTGCTTGGCCAGAAAATATAGACATTTCATCCGATGGTACTAAATTATTTTATTATTATGGCACCACCAAGCAACTCAATTAGTATTTGAAGTTTTTTCTACAGATTCATCTTTTTTCGCACTCCAATTGGATAGCTGGCTTTAAAGAAACAATCCAAAACAAGATAACTCTAATTAACTAAGTAACCAACCATCACGCCGTTTCTCTGCCAAACAACTCGATCTTGGCACACACTTCTTGCTTCATTCACTTTCATACAACGTCTCATACATTCTCTTCTGTTATTCCGACTTCTGACATGGCCCGAATCGAGTATTTGATTCGCTTGATGCGATGTCTTCCTCGGACGTCCCCGGCTTCTTCTTCCATTGACAGTCGCGTCATATATTCTCCTTACACTCCTCTCTTCGTTCATTCGCTCTACATGCCCAAACCATCTAAGTGTCCCTTTCTTAATCTTGCTCACTACGCTTACATCAGCCTTGCATTCTTTACGAATCTCAACAGTTTTCACACGATCATACATATTTACGTTTTTAAGTTGATAATTTTCATTTGTGAATTGTATTATGTTTTATTTTGATTTAACATCTAATTAATGAGTATTTTGATACGTACATTTCAGAAATACAAAATAATAAAAAACTTCAAGGGTAGGAATATAATGTAGAATCGTCTTTTAAGGGAAAGTATAACTGATATCCGATGGCAATTTGGTTAAAGTAAATAATTAGCATTTGAAACACTGTGACCTTTTAAAATTTTCTTTGATGAAAACAATTAAAAAAGTAATTACAATAGTGATGGTATTTTCATTTTATTTTTATGTTGTCGAATAAAATTTCTATAACGTTTTAAAATTTGCCATTTTTTATTGGCGCCTTTGCTTTATTCGTGCTTATGGCGTTGTTGACGTCACGCTGGCCAGCGTTGGTAGGTGCCTGGTGACAGCTGTTTCGCCAGTAGCGTTTTCTGCATCATAATGATATTGTAGACAGTTCGAAACGTTTTGGATTGTGGGGATTTAGATCGTTTTTATAAACAATACTTTTTAATGAATATATTCAATTTTCACACTTTCAGTACGATGATCAGAATCAGAAAAATATAACTTTAAATTTTCCATAAACTTTTAACAGTATCCATAATTTTTGATAATACTCTATTCAGTTCTACGTATGTATATTACGTTTCTTTTAGAAATATAGTTTCCAAACTTTTTAATGTAGCAATAATTTTTTGCTTTTTTTTTAATTTATTGAATAATATTACTTTCATACAATGGGGATTTGTACTCGCTAAGCTACTGCAAGTAGTTAATCAGCAGGAGTTTAGTTCAAGAATATGTTATAATACAAAAAAATCATATAACTAGTAGAGCAATAATAGAACTGCATATGTACATGCATCTTGTGATCAAATTAAACAAATTGAAAAAAAATATGACAACAGCAGAATAGACTCCAATTACATAATGGCAAATAAATTAAATTAATTTAAAATTTCATAATAATGGCGCTAGGTCAGTATTCTAAGTACATACCTAAGCCACGTAAGTTTTTTATTACGTCTACATCTAGCATTACTAGAGTGTTATAAAATATAGGAAAAAATCTCATAAAAATACCTTATAAAGTCTCCCATGGCCTAACCAAAATACTATTTCATTTTTTCGTCCTGACCTGTGACTGCCTATCACGGCCTCTATCAGACTGGTCCACATTTTTTAAAGTTAATGCACTAGTGTTTGCAGTTTGCATACTAGCTATTATTCTCGTCATGTCAAGGTGATCGATTTATGTGATTTATGATTTATTAAAGCAGTACCTAACGGGAAAAATAAAACTGAATACACCCCTGTAAATTATTTAGTAGACCCGATGAAGTATTGTTGATTGGACCCTTAATCAAGATGATTTACCATTGATTTAGTCTGTTGTTAGTGAGCAAGAAAAATATGATTTAATCGACGAACAGTTAATTTATTATGGTAAAATTTCAGAAAGAGTGATGTCCGATAATACTACGTTAGTAGGTACTTATACATCCACTTGAAACGTAGATAAAATTGCTTGTTTCTTGCAATCTATCAAGGAAGACATATGGTGAATAATATCCCATGTATTTAGAATTTTTAATTTATTTCACCATCTTTTGTTACATAAATGTTATCCATTAGGTTCCCCATGATCTGTTTATTCATTTACGGGTGCGTTTAACATTTTTAGAGGTTAGATAGTATTTTGAAAAGTTAACTTTTTTTTACCCCATTCGATTCGGTCACAAGCGAGCCTTTCAGGGTAGTAGAACAACTAAACCATAACAAAAATTAAATGGCAATTGAAAAATAAATTAGTGAAAACAATGTATTTGGGTGATTTAATATTGTTATTAAATTAATAAGAATAACTTTGTTTACATCACATTTTTAATATACATATAAATATCAACATGTATCGAAATCAAAGCTTTCCTCATTAGGATAAATAGTATACTAAAAATAATGATAAGAATAGACAAATGATAAAAAAAGACAATAATAATGTAAGAATAGACAATTTACAAAAATAAACAAACTTAACAATAATCAATATAATAGTTATTAATAATATTTAATACTTTAATAATTAAATATAACTAATAATCAAATATTTTTTTATATACCTATTTGTTAAATTTATTTTCACATGAATTTTATTAATAAAAAAAATTAATAATAATAACTATTATTATTTCATTTTTCATACCTTGTCATTTTCTGGATTTTATTTATATTAATAATAAAAATAATTTATTTTTATATTTTCGTATTTAATCTTTTATAATATGTTTTCATTTTTTTCAATAATTTTTTACACTTTAATTAATTACTTTCATTACTTAGTGTTAATTTTTGTTTATGTTTTTAATTTCTCTAGTATTATATTATTATTTTATATTTTATCATTTGTCTATACTAACTTGTCATTATTTTTAGTATACTGTGTATATAATGAGGAAAGCTTTGCTTTCAGAACATGTTGATATTTATGTATTAAAAAAAGTAGTGGAAACAGAGTTTAACAAATCTTTCTAAGAAATAATATTGTCATATCATGATGTTAATTTTTGTATAGGTATCACATATTAGGTGTGAATGTATGTCAGGAGGGCGAAGAAGTTTTAGTTTTTAACCATTATTAATTTTATTTTGAAACTTACCTTAGAGAATGAACATGAAATCATTGTTAAATTTTTGCATTAACAACCGTGTTGCATTCAAATTCGTGTTTTTAGCTGTGGTCTATCAAACCGTGTGGTTAAATAAGTAATATATTTTTGTGAATGACTATGGTACATAAATAATCAGATATATAAAAATAATAAAGCATTGCGTCCCGTGCAACCTCCGGTACACACCGGCCTAATTCCGGTTCTTTTAAAGGACATGGCATTGTCCTTATCATTAGGGTTAAAAACATTTTGCTTAACTGCGATTCCAATTACATGTCAATAAAAAATAGGTTTTAGTAGTTTGCGGTTTAATTAGCACGTATTATTAAAATTTATGGCTGCACCACATATACTTAACAGGTCAAGTTTATTATTATTTAATTTACGCTTGTAGTTTAAAATATTTTTTCGAATTAAAATCACATTTATCTGATATTTTGGGGTTTTGGCATGGGTACTTTACAAACAATGTATGACGCGAATGTGAATGGAAGAAGAAGCCGGGAACGCCCGAGGAAGACATGGCACGATCAAGTGAATCAAATAGTTGAGTCGGGCCATGTCAGAAGTCGGAATAATAGAAGAGAATGTATGAGACGATGCATGAATGTGAACGAAGCAAGAAGTGTATGCCAAGATCGAGTTGTTAGGCGGTCCGTCCTCTCTGCCTACCCCTGCGGAGAAACGGCGTGATGGTTAGTTAGTTAGTTACAAATACTTTACAAATATCTCAATTTCGTTAATTCGGTTAATTTAATAGGATTATTATACGACACACATCTCACTAATAATGTTTAAACTCAATACTTAAGATAATATAAAGTTTATCTTTCATTAAAACGACGCAATTTTCGATATTTTTATTCGATAAAATTTAAACAAAAAGACTTGTCTAAGGATAAGGAGAGTGTCTTATCCTTAAAAAGAACCGGAATTAGGCACCTGGTTCCTTCACATATATTATTTTTGGCACCAACTCTCATTCGGTTTCTCTCGGCTTCTTCTTCCTCATTCTTCCAAAAAAAAAAAATTTTTTTTAAAAAACCTTTGAAGTAGCCTACTCAACACTTAAAAAAACTAATTGTGTATTTAAGTCAGTTGTTGATTGCCACACGTATGTTAGGCACGTGGATAAAACGTGACAACGAAAATAAAAGAATTGTTAGACCTTTACATGCGGCAATGAGTATTTTCTTTTCAGTGATAATTGACTAGAAGAGAAATCGAATCCCTTAAGTAAGAAACGAAATCGGTCCCAAAAAAAAGAGTGACAGCTCACTAAATAACTGTTTTCATTGGTAGATTATATATTAATGATAAACATGGATACTTAAATTGGTAGGTTATTGTCGGGCACTGTAAAAATATTCTTATGTATTGTTAATCAGTGGCATTGGCAGAGTTTTGTATTCAGGGTAGGCAGTAGAAAAACAGCGAATTAATTGATATTAAAAAAAAATGTACCAAACAACACACTCGTCCAAGTGTTCGCAAAGAATACCTAAGCTACAACTAAGCCTGTTGGTTAGGATTACCTAAAGCGCATCAAATATCCAAATAACCACATTAATTATGCATATTACACGTCAATTACTGGATATACAAAATAACCACATTAATTATGCATATTACACGTCAATTACTGGATATGCAAAATATCCACATTAATTATGCATATTACAAGTCAATTACTGGATATACAAAATATCCACATTTTTACGCTAAATAAATAACAGACAATATTTTGAAAGAAACCCTACATGATGTTATCGTTATTTCGTTAGTAATTTTTTATAATTAATGGATAGACCAAGAGATGGCACTGTTTGACACATTTGCTGGCTTTGCCGAAAAGCACTGCTTTTTAGACTCTAACACAAACGAGTCGTTCCTTAACGCGCATTGCGCACGTTTGAATGTATAGGATAGATGATATTGAATATATAAATATATTGAATATGACGTGGGTACATCATTTTGAATAATTAGTTCCTGCCTTTTACACGTTTTAGTGGTGCGGTCGGTGTGACGCGCGCGGCGCTGCGTTTAGTGGTTGGCATTTCAAGCATGTTTCTGAAAGTGAAGAATGATTTCTTGCAATAATTTTATATTTGCATGCGAGTAAGGTAGGGAAGGCAGTGCTTTTCGCCTATATGGACGGCACGCCTCTGCTGTTAATATAGTTACCTATCATGTAGGTGGAGTAATGCAATTATTTCCTTTTTGAGAATTTCAATTGCTTTTAAAATCGTCGGGTATTTTAGAAAAAATTGAAACGAATTAACTTTTTAGCAGATATGGAGTATTATTATTCCTGAGAGGAATATTACGTCGTATAGGTATCTACACTGCTCATAGCTACGATTAGCATCAACCCCTTTCTCATATACGACGTGTACCAGACGTAATCTGGCACACCAGCGAACTGAAGAAGCCGACTGATCCCAATCCACGGAGCGAGGCTTGGAGGGGGAGGTAGCTCTCCTACCGTTCCTTTTGCAAGTAGGAACGGTACTGACGACAACGACTTTTGTTAATCTTGTCCGAGGCAGCTGCTTATTGGGTCCAGTCCGAGGCAGTAGTCCGATGGAGGTAAGCAGTGGTCAGAGTGAAACAAGGCGAGTGGTTCAGAAGTCAGAGCGGGCGGCGGGCAGAGATGAGTACTTATCAGGCTGGCGGTCAAATGCTAACTGCCGCAAACTAGCGTTTGCAGGCTATTTATACGGTCCACCAAGCGCGGACCGCCGGTGCCGTGTAGATGTCTAACAAGTCGGTCTCCCTCTCACCAACCGTACCGCTCCAACACTTTTATTCAGTCATTTCAGTTTGAGCGGTCTGGTGCGAACAAGCTCGCCAGACCGCCCGTTACATATATTAACAATCAAAACATAATTTAATAATAACTGTGCAGCTTTAAATATTCCGAGAGACGACGTCCGATACACTCCCCTCGTGGAGCTTGGCTACACTTTTCTGCGAAGGGCGTGCCGTCTCTCGGTGCGGCGATGAATCATCCGGGGGTCATCCGCAGAGGTGGGGATGCGCTGAGGTTACCCATGCATCTCGTCGTGGCGAGAATGCTCCCCTCGTCAAAGGGTTGGGGCTGGGAAGCGCTGAGCTGTGGCGCGTGTTGTAGCACTTGTTTCATTTCCCGGGCTATGGGTAGCGCCGGGCTGCGTTTGCGCAGAGTGGGCGGCCGCCGGGGGGCGCTCGGAACAAAGGGGCCGCAGTTCAGCGAGGCGCGCTGCATTCTCGAAGCTTGTCCATTTCCCGGGCTCTGAGTAGCGCCGGGCTGCGTTCGCGCAGAGTGGGCCGCCGACAAGGGGGCCGCCGATAACAGAGGGGCCGCAGTTCGGAGAGGCGCGCTGCATCCTAGCAGCTTGTCGTTTTCCCGGGCTATGCTTAGCGCCGGGCTGCGTTCGCGCAGAGGTGGCCGCCGCCGAAGGGCTCCAGTAACGGGGGGGGGCGCAGTTCGGCTAGGCGTGCTGCATCCTTGCAGCTTGTTGTTTTCCCGGGCTATGCTTAGCGCCGGGGCCAGGGGCAGCAGGGCCTGGTGGTACGGTGCGCGCTCCTCTAAGCGGCGGCTTATTGCAGCGCAACCGGCATGGGACGGGCCGGGGCCAGGAGCAACGGGGCCTGGCGGTGTGGGGCCGCGCTCAGAGCAGCGGCCGTCGATAGCGTAGCCGGCATAGATAGAGCCGGGGCCAGGAGCAGCGGGGCCTGGCGGTACGGAGCCGCGCTCCAATGAGCGGCGGCTTGCGGAAGCGTGAGCGGCATGGATCGGGCCGGGGCCAGGAGCAGCGGGGCCTGGCGGTGCGGTGCCGCGCTCCATTGAGCGGCGGCCGTCAATGGCGAGTCCATGGGCAGCATAGCAGGCGTGAGCGACGCTAGGAGCTGCCGATGTGGCCAGGGCATACACATCAGGGTCCGGCGGGACGAGGTCGCGCTCTGCAGAGTAGCAGACAGTGCGCATCGGGCCGGGCGCCGCCGGGACAAGGATCGGTGCAACGCCATCTATGTTCGTGCATTCCAAACTCGGAATGTTGGTTTGCGCCCTCGCTATCCTTTTCAAGCTTTGGACGAAACCGATAGATGGCGCCGCCATCTGTGGTGCTAGATGAATTCTCAGATCTGTTATAAACTGCGCTATCTGTCAGGCACTCTCCCGAAGCCGATAGCCGCGACATCTCTCGGCGTCCAGTTTAAGCTGCGCCTGCCAAAGCGTATCCTCCAGAGAAGCTTCCCTTCTAGGCGAGGCGTGGGCAGTGGTAGGGTTCATCGGTCGAGTCGTTTTTAGGCCCGCGGTCTGGCAAGCGGCCAGCGAATCAGCAGGATCGGCAGCGAGACACTTCTCGAGCTGCGTCTGCCAAAGAGTATCCTCGGGAGAAGCTTCCCTTCTCGGCGAGGCGTCGGCAGTGGCAGGGGTCATCGGTCGAGCCGTTTTTAGGCCCGCGGTCTGGCAAGCGGCCAGCGAATCAGCAGGATCGGCAGCGAGACACTTCTCGAGCTGCGCCTGCCAAAGCGTATCCTCCGGAGAAGCTTTCCTTCTCGGCAAGGCGTGGGCAGTGGCAGGGGTAATCCTGCGAGTCGTTTTTAGGCCCGCGGTCTGGCAAGCGGCCAGCGAATCAGCAGGATCGGCAGCGAGACACTTCTCGAGCTGCGCCTGCCAAAGCGTATCCTCCGGAGAAGCTTTCCTTCTCGGCAAGGCGTGGGCAGTGGAAGGGGTAATCCTGCAAGTCGTTTTTAGGCCCGCGGTCTGGCAAGCGGCCAGCGAATCATCAGGATCGGCAGCGAGACACTTCTCGAGCTGCGCCTGCCAAAGCGTATCCTCGGGAGAAGCTTCCCTTCTCGGCGAGGCGTCGGCAGTGGCAGGGGTCATCGGGCAGGTAATCTGGCAAGCGGCCAGCGAATCATCAGGATCGGCAGCGAGACACTTCTCGAGCTGCGCCTGCCAAAGCGTATCCTCCGGAGAAGCTTTCCTTCTCGGCGAGGCGTGGGCAGGGGCAGGAGTAATCCTGCGAGTCGTAGTGCAGCGAGCGGCAAAGCAGCTTGCGGCAGGGCTGCGAGCGGCGAGGCTGCGAGCGGTAGGGCAGCGAGCGGCAAGGCTGCCTTCGGTAGGCCTGCGAGCGGCAGGGCTGCGAGCGGCGAGGCTGCGAGCGGCGAGGCTGCGAGCCGCAAGGCTGCGAGCGGCGAGGCTGCGAGCGGCGAGGCTGCGAGCGGTAGGGGCAGCGAGCGGCAAGGCGCGACGAGGTTGCTAGCGGCGAGGCTGCGTGAGCGGTAGGGCTGCGAGCGGCGAGGCTGCGAGCGGTAGGGCAGCGAGCGGCGAGGCTGCGAGCGGCGAGGCTGCGAGCGGCGAGGCTGCGAGCGGTAGGGCAGCGAGCGGCGAGGCTGCGAGCGGCGAGGCTGCGAGCGGCGAGGCTGCGAGCGGCGAGGCTGCGAGCGGTTGGGCAGCGAGCGGCGAGGCTGCGAGCGGTAGGGCAGCGAGCGGCGAGGCTGCGAGCGGCGAGGCTGCGAGCGGCGAGGCTGCGAGCGGTAGGGCAGCGAGCGGCGAGGCTGCGAGCGGCGGGGCTGCGAGCGGCGAGGCTGCGAGCGGTAGGCAGCGAGCGGCAAAGCAGCTTGCGGCAGGCCTGCGGTGCCGCGCTCCTCTGAGCAGCGGCTTGTAGCGACTTAGCCGGCGTGGAACAGGCAGGGGACGAAAGGGCCAGGGGCAGCGGGGCCTGGCGGTTCGGAGCTGCGCTCCTCTGAGCGGCAGCATGCTGTAACGTAGCCGGCGTGTATCGGGCCGGGGACAGGAGCAGCGAGCGGCAGGGCTGCGGGGGGTGCGGGCTGTGAACGGTAGAACAGCGGGCGGCAGGGCACCGGGCCGCAGGGCTGCGGGGGGGGCGGGCAGCGAGCGGTAGAGCAACGTGAGGCATGGCACCGGGCGGCAGGGCTGCGGGAGGGGCGGGCTGCGAACAGTAGAGCAGCGGGCGGCAGGGCACCGGGCCTCAGGGCTGCGGGGGGGGCGGGCTGCGAGCGATAGAGCAGCGTGCGGCATGGCGCCGGGCGGCAGGGCTGCGGGAGGGGCGGGCTGCGAACAGTAGAGCAGCGGGCGGCAGGGCACCGGGCCTCAGGGCTGCGGGGGGGGCGGGCTGCGAGCGATAGAGCAGCGTGCGGCAAGGCACCGGGCGGCAGGGGACCGGGGGGCGCGGATGCGGCCGCCCCGGTCGCCTTGGGATCGTTAATATTTCCCCCCCTCAAGGATGCTCTTCCTAGAGCGTAGTGAAGAGGCCATCTCTGCTCCGCAGAAGGATCCTGGCACGAAGGACCAGCTTATGTACCAGACGTAATCTGGTACACCAGCGAACTGAAGAAGCCGACTGATCCCAATCCACGGAGCGAGGCTTGGAGGGGGAGGTAGCTCTCCTACCGTTCCTTTTGCAAGTAGGAACGGTACTGACGACAACGACTTTTGTTAATCTTGTCCGAGGCAGCTGCTTATTGGGTCCAGTCCGAGGCAGTAGTCCGATGGAGGTAAGCAGTGGTCAGAGTGAAACAAGGCGAGTGGTTCAGAAGTCAGAGCGGGCGGCGGGCAGAGAGGAGTACTTATCAGGCTGGCGGTCAAATGCTAACTGCCGCAAACTGGTGTTTGCAGGCTATTTATGCGGTCCACCAAGCGCGGACCGCCGGTGCCGTGTAGATGCCCGACAAGTCGGTCTCCCTCTCACCAACCGTACTGCTCCAACACTTTTATTCAGTCATTTCAGTTTGAGCGGTCTGGAGCGAACAAGCTCGCCAGACCGCCCGTTACATATATTAACAATCAAAACATACTTTAATAATAACTGTGCAGCTTTAAATATTCCGAGAGACGACGTCCGATACAATAATAGTAAACAAATTTTCTCGTTTAATATAGATATTGTTAATAGAGTTGACACTTGTATATTTTTTTTTTTTTTTGTTGATACATCCATTATTATTATCGTTTTTCGGTTTGTTTGTTACTAAAATAAATTGATAAGTTATATTATTTTGATTAGAATACCATAATTCAAATATCAAAATAGTTATTATTTAAGTTTTCAAAATGTACAAAAAAAGGAAATATTATTAAAAAAGTAAGGTGTTTAAGTAATAACAACTAATCTGTATTTGTCAGCCACATTTTGGAAACAAATCATTCTTTTGATGTAAATAAAGGTTGAAAAACTTTACGTACAAATTTAACCGGTTTACAATTAGACAAAATTGAAATTTCAGAAATTAGAAAAAGTGTTAATAGTCGATTGAATATAATTAATATTCATTTTTTTATTATTTTAAATGGCTGTCTCTTGAATTTATCTGCATATTAATATAAATAATAAATATTTAATTTTTATTGCTAATATAAAATTGATATTCAATATTTTATAATATTTTTTTATTATCAATTTTGGTCAATTACTTACCGAATTTAATCAATTTTTGATGATGTTATAAAGTGTCTATTGTTCTATGTTTATCATTTGTCTATCCTTGATACTATTATTTTTTAGTATTCTGTATATTTCTGATGAGGAAAGCTTCGCTTTCGAAAAATTGATATTAATGAAGTGGCGATTAAGAAATAATTTTTTCTTCTCGTCAAAATTTTACTTGCTTTATATTATTCATGCCATTATTTTCAAAATGGTTTAACGGTTAACTCTGTTTACAATGACTGATAGAAATCATTGAGTCGATCGGTTTTCACCATTTCGAGGCGGTTAAACGAATACATTTTTTGTTATCTTTTTTGTAATTAAAACATCAGTTCAAATACAAAGTTTTTCCATTACAATATACTAAAACCAGGAAAACCAATTATAAAATAATTTAATCGCAACACCCACCTGTGTTTCAAATCCGAAAAGTTAAATTTATGAACTAACAAAAGCTGCAGTTAAACGAAACACGTTCAAAGGTATCGGCGCCGGTATTATATATTTAGCGGGGAACCGTTTAATGGCAAATTTGCTAATAAACAAATGACCGAGATAAGCAAAATCTGTAGTCTGTTGTTCGCCCTCGCAGCCACGTTGGCCCCCGAACCGCCCCTAGCTGGTCAAGAGAAATATGTTCCGAGGAGTATATGCGCGGTAAACAGTGCTGCGGCACTGCCTTTACGGCGGGGGTGCCTGATATGGGGCAGGGGTGGTTCATTGATGGGGATCATTATAATATAGAGGATGATTATTGATAACATTAGTAGATAAATTGGATATTTTTTGGTGTGGTTTTTGTAGTTCTCTCACGCTACCGTGCAGTGTATCTGAAAGTTTATAGTGCGTGCGGTCAACCTGAAAAGTTTCTTCACTAAAGCATGCTCAATACCTAAAAATGAACACTGTAATGTGCATTCCATCCGAAAATCAACTATAGCGTGCGGCCTGTCTGAACATGTTCCTACTAAAATGCGCAGTCTACCTGTAGTATTGGTGGAGATCAGTCAGTGGTTGAGTTGGCATCGTGTCTGGGTCGCACCCAGGCGTCGTGAGTTCAATCTCTCGGCTGGCTAAGTCTTACATCACAACACAAGCAAAATCTTCCGCTTACTGGGATGGTAATAGAAGATTTTCAAATATTGTTATGTTATTCGTTACCTGGAAATGTTAGTCTCTCTTAAAAAAAAGATAAATACCTAATTATAACATGAGGGATAGTTGATAAAATTATTATTTATTTAGTGTTTTTCAATGTTATACTATACTTAAGATATTTAGCTGAGTATTGAAGCTGGCGTGCGGTTTATCTGAACGTGAATACTATAGCGTGCGATCTGTCTGAAAGTTTATACTATAACGTGCAGTCTACCTGAAAATCCTCACCATAACGTGCGGTCTATCTGAACATTCACACTAAAACACAATATATGTATTTTTTTAAACATTGTAGTGCGGTCACCGTAGGGATTTACCGATTGAATTATGTTGTGGGCGTGTGTCCAAAGTAAGCTCATTTTTTTCTTATTACTGCTGAAATAGAAATTCTTTCAAAAATTTTACGAAGACAAAAGGTTTTATGTAACATAAATTGACGATAACCACTTTCCTTCAAACATTCGTACATCGATACTCAATCTTCTGGGGATTATTTAAAAAATGTTTTAAAAAACAGTTATAATAAAAAGAAACCTTGTCTACACGACAGACGCTAGACGGTGGAAGAGGTAAGAAAGGTAAAATTTGAGAATATTATGAATGGGTGGAAATAGAAGAAAGACGAGGGGTAGTTTCAGTCTGAAACCATCTGACATAGTTTCAGATGTAGGCATTACACACAGCCTCCAGCCATGTAAAGCCTCCATTATGTTTAGAATATTGGTGGGATGATATTCAACGTATCGTTGATCGATGTAGGTACCTCTGTACATGATTTAATATTATTATTTCAGATGAGCATCTATCTCTCCCCTTGGGATGAAACATGTCAAAATCAAGCCTTAACTACTACGACTCCATAAATATTTGAGCATTGTCCGGGCAATATTACAATTAAACTGGATGATAAAGAGGTACATATAAAAAAATAAATTTAAAGCTTATTTTAAGATAAAATATTTGACAATTTTACCATAGTGCTATTTCCACTTTGCACGTGATTGAGCCCGACTTAGTTCGAGTTGATAATAATATTTATTTATTTGAAACACACATTGTTTAACATAAACATTTAAGAAAGGTTTGACTGCCCAACTAGGAACAAATCCCGTTTTAGAAAAGGCATTTTTTTATTTATTATATTAAGAGTTGATATCACCGCCTATGACGGGGGTTTGCCCGAGACTCACATTTTAATTAATTCCGACGACTTCGTAACTATAGCAAGTTTTTTTTTCTGAGATAACACTGGGAATGCATGTTATTTATATTTTAGATTAATAAAAAATGTGCTTTAACATTAAAGTTTTTCACGTAAAACGTTTTAAAAATTTGAAAAGCGTTTTACAACTATAAAATTAGCGGTAGCGATCAAATTTTATTTTTCTAAAAGATGAATTAGTAACTTCCCGATACATCAACCTGAAAACATCTGTTCTTTTAGGAACATATTCATCGGAATTAATTAAAATACATCCCTCGGGAACTATCATTTTTTAAGCCCGCTGAAGCAATCTCGACCCTATGCCCCTCAAAAACCCAGGCCGCGGGCGCGCCGAATAGTGTTTTACGTGTTGCCGTACGTTACGTAGTTGCCGATCAACATTCGGCGAGTGAGGACGTGTTACGGCCCGATGCTACATTGACTTATTTCCTCACATTGTTTTTTATTCTTACGAATACTTGAAATCTAATATTGAAATTTTATGTTTTTTTGTACTAAACTTCTTCTACAAGTAAGTAAAGGTATTTTGAATTTTTCCGCAATTTAATAAAACATGTTACTTTCTAGCACAAAATTTATATTTTTAAAGCGCACAGTGTGCTAGTTTTATTGAAATGCGGACATAGAAATATGTACATGTATGTATATATTTTACTCTTTTAAAGTATATTTTTATTTTTAATATTTATTATTTATTATTTAAATTTAAATATTTAAAAAAGTTTTGCGGCACAGAATTTTTTTATGTGTATGGAGGCATAATTTCGGAATGTCAAATAGCTGTCACGAGTAAAAACAATTATACGCAGATGTTTTTTTTATATTTCTTTTTAAATTAACGTAATTATACATACGATTTTTTTTCGCATATTAATTATTTATCCGTGATGTCCGGAAATTATTGGAACAAGAGGAAAATGCTAAATCTAGGAGTCGTTTTAGAGAAGCTTGAGTCCGAAGTTGAAATTTTATTTGCGGCACGTTCCAGAGTGGTAGATACTCTAAGTATCGCCCCGGTGAAAAAACAACATTCATAATCAAAACGTTTCTTGATTTGGCTTTAGCCATGTTTGATGACTAGATCCGAATAGCCAGGTACTTTCCAAACTTCCTCTTCCCAGTCTCTCTCCCTTCCCGACTTCCTTTACCGTCACAATATATCCCGAATAGAAATCCTATCGTCCCACTGGCTCCGGACAGTCAAAACTCTGGTGCGGTATTGACATGAAAATAAAATACTTAATTTAATAAAATGTATTTGCGCACGCCGGGATTTGAACCCGCGACCTTCGGATTCGTAGTCGAGAGCCTTACCATGGAGGCCGTCAGAAATTGATACAATCGTGGAATTATATTCTTACTGGCTGGTTCTATGCAGAAATCTCCTAACAAAACATACCAATACTGAAAAAAAAATGTATTAAGGATTTCTTTTCTCCTTTATTTAAATTGAAAACAATTATTATTACGGCGCTCGCTTTACGCTGATATATATTGTTTATTGTTATGAAAAACTCACTCTTGTAACGTCTTTAGTTTCTTCTGTAAAATTTTAACTTTTTCCTAAACACAGTCGATTATTTGAAATAAATATTAGATAGGTAATTTATATATATGTTTCATTTTTCATCTGATGATTCTAATTTTGTCGCTTTATATTCATATGTTAAGTAGCACCCTCAATATTTTTTACTATATTTTTTCAGATTACATGTATGCAACGTAAAGATTCTTTGTTTAAGTAACCAAATTATTTTAAAAGTTTTTTAAAACTTTGTATTTAAAAAAAAGTTTCAAAAATAGGTGACCAAATATTTGACGTGAAAAACGAAAATCGTTTGATTTTGAGTTTATATTGGCCTCGGAAATTTCAAACCAACAAAAATGAATAACCAAAGAAAGGATGTGTGATTTATGATTATTTGGGAACTCTCATATGCTGCAGATGATCATAATTTACCACTTTAGGGAACCATGAGTTTCCACAAACAATGTAAATTATATTATTACCTAAATATTGCTAACAATAAACTTAATTTTCATAAATGCATTTAAATATCATACAGAAATTCATTTATATTTGTCCAAATAAAATCGCGACATGTCACACTGTGCAATAATTTTTAGCTGCGAACGAAAAGTGCGCCGTGAAACATCAATTGGTCCGCCCGCGAACTCCTCCCACCGGTTTTTAGGAACGCCCTAAAAGGATTTTTTTTAGGGTATTGTGTCCTCTTAATACCGCACATGAGTTCCAACTCTTTCCAACCGTCTGGAGTCAGTGAGACTATGGCATTCCCAATTGGGGAATATTGTGAGGCTGGAGGTATTGGGGAGGGGAAGGAGAAGGGGGTGAGTAAGGTGGGGAATACCTGGCTATTCAGATCTGGTCACCAAACAGACCGTCAGAGAGCGAGCTTAGCGAGAAATTAATCTTTTATTTGACAGATTTTTAAACTAACATTATAATCAATTTATTGGAATAAATTATTGTAGCGTGTATACCTCATTGTAATATTTAATCAATGAAAAAGATAATTTTGGTAAGTCTTAAATTTGTTGTATGATAACGATAAAAATTATATAAAATAAACTGGACTCATAGGCTTAGTGGTTAAAGCGTTGTCCCGGTAAGACAGAGGTCCTGAGTTAAGTTTCCATAATGCAATTGATACCTTTTAATTCTCTGTATCTTTTTCTTTTCTATGTTTA
The DNA here is from genome assembly GCA_022606495.2 of Halesus radiatus. NCBI lineage: Eukaryota > Metazoa > Arthropoda > Insecta > Trichoptera > Limnephilidae > Halesus > Halesus radiatus. The sequence goes on along the minus strand of JAHDVE020004685.1, from coordinate 311 downwards.
ATTTGAGATTTCTTAAATTGTACAATAATAATAAATTAATCTATAACAAGTGAGATTAATTATAGTTGAAACCAATACAGTACTAATAATAATTGGATGATTTGCATAGCGCTATTTTTGTGATAAATCACCTAAAGGGTGCTGTACAAATATTACTCGTTATGATTTATCTTATTATGTGCAAACAGATGCAGAAACATACTTACTTGGCAGGTCGCTACAGATTAACACGTATAAAGTTTGAGAAGATATGATCTTGCACGCACAGGACACAATATTAGAAAACACTGCACATTGCATGACTTTTCAGA
>JAHDVE020004684.1:0-16173 GCA_022606495.2 Halesus radiatus | reverse complement strand
TTATTTTGGACAGAATATATTTTAAATAGAGTTTGATATTATATTCTAAGTTAATAAAAAATATTAATAATAAAAAAAATAGGGGGGGCCAAACAAATAATATTTAAAAAATATTAAATTAATTTTGTAATGAATAGTATCATTCTCAAAGCAATTCATAGTAAAAATTTTCAACAAGCTGCAGGACTGGCTCGGGGAATCTACAAAGTCATAGAAGGCGCCGCAAAGTCAACTCATGACAGTTAGGTCTCAACAAATCCAACAAAAGAACCGCTTACAAAACCATACACCAAATAATAAACCAAATCATAAACCAAATAATAAACCACCAAATCCTTTTCTACCCCAGATTAAAGTCCAAGCGATCTATCATTAAAAAAAACTCCGATCAGCTAGCCATTGAGAAAAGTAATACATTAAAGTCCCAAAAAGAATCAATAATTATCGCATGAAAAACCATTGTCCCAAAATATGACCTCTACAAGCACTGATAATACAGCTTTTCAGAAGCCGTCAATAGTCCCAACATTTAAATCTTAGAAAAAATAAAGCCACATCCCTTCGACCTCCCTGAATCGCGCTTATGAATTTTCTAAGCTTGGAGTAGGCCTTTTCGGTAGCATTGCAAGCAGTTTTGTAAAAAGAAAGTTTCTCGGCTATTCCTCTGAAGAGAGCAAAATATTAACATAAAAAAATGCCAAAAAAATAACTGAGGCCCTTTGTAAGTTGAGAGGCGCACCACTAAAACTAGCCCAAGCCCTCAGTATCCAGGAGGATAAGCTGATACCTAAGGAGATAAGGAAAGCATTTTAGAAAGCCAGAGAGTAGGCTTACATACTGCCCAAAAATTAAGTAACTCAGATAATGTAAGACGAGCTTGGAGCAGGATGGAATTAAAAATATTTCAAATAATTTGCTTAATCTCCTTTTGCTGCATCTTCCATTGGACAGGTTCATTATGCTGTCCTCAAATCTAATCAAGTACACTAGAAAATATATTAATATTTACGATCTATTTTTTTTGTTATGTTTACGATGTTTAAATATATAGAGAGTGGCTGTGAAAATTCAGTATCCAAACGTAAAAGAGAGTGTTGACTCTGACTTAGCCAACCTGCAACGACTGATAACCTATACTGGACTCGTTCCTAAAACCCTTTTTCTCGAAAGGATCATCGCCAATACTCGAAAGTAGCTGTATGAGGAATGCGATTACAACGTCGAGAAATAAAAACAAAAGCGTTATAAATTACTCCTCAAAGACCATAGCTAATTTTTCGTGCCTGCTGTTATGGAGCATATTTCTACCGAAAAACTATTGACCTGCGAGTTTATCGAAGGTCTGTCGATGGACGAGCTGGAGAACTAAAAATTATATTCGCAAGAGTTAAGGAATGAGATTGGAAGGAGGATCATGCAATTGACATTTGAGTAGCTTTTCATATTTAAGTTTATGCAGACTGACCCCAACCCTTCTAATTTCAGCTACAATGTCGCCACAGATAAGCTCAATTTGATTGATTTCGGAGCGGCCAGAGAATACGATCGAGATTTCTTGGATCAATATTGGAAGGTTATCCAAGGAAGTGTCGAGCTGAATGAAGATAAAATTTGGGATGCTTCGGTCAAAATGGGTTTCGTTACTGGTGAAGAGAACAACGAAATGAAGCAGGCGCACATAGAATCGATCAAAATAGTTGGATCGCCTTTCAGATAAAAAGATAAATTTAACTTTGGCAAGGAGGATATGACTGAGCGAATCTACAAAACAATGCCTCTCATGCTGAAAAATCGATTGCGGCCACCTCCTCCTTAAGTGTATTCGCTTCATCGAAAGCTGTCAGGATCTTACCTGCTCTGCATTCGATTAAAGGCATAGGTCGACTGCTCGAGTATCTATGCGAGCATCAAGTAGCGATATGTGTATTGAAATAGTGATAAAAAATATGGTTTGCTCCACTTCAATATTTAGTACAGTTAAATTTCGAATTTTAATTTATTAATACCAAATTATAAGCATTTAAGACAAAATAACTTTAAAATAAATAAACAAATCTGGAAATAAAATGGCCACTTTTTCACAAAGTGGGCGGAGGAGGCGGCAAATCTCCAGTTGGAACAGTTTTTGAATCACTAGCTGGACCCACTGCTGCTCCCGGCTAAACCGGCTCTTCTTGTCTGAACAATATTTTAGCTGCCGTAAGAGTATGTTGGAACATCTGGAACTCATCGAATTCCATTTATAGTTTTCGGAGACTGAGTTGTCGAAGCATATTCATATCTTCATTGATACGTTTGCTTCTGTCGTTACGCTCAGTCCACTGGGTAGCATCTTGGATATCTCTCTAAAATCTGACCTGGACAGCATTCATCCAATGTAAAGATTGAAAGTGCTGATTCTGTTTTAAGAGGGAGAGGAAGTACGATAACCCCAGCACAAACCCATCGTCGTTGATGAAGGCATTGGTGGAGATACGCTTGTTAATCTGCTCCTTGCCTATTAGCATTGACTCCACATAATTTATAGTAAGAGCAGGTATAATCAAATAAAAGAGCTTTAGATGCTTGTTTTATTTTGTAACGATTTTCGAAAAGCTCTTTACAAGAATGTTCAGATAGTCTGCACGATCGCTAAAGGACTATTAAAGGGATTTGAAGATATCATCAAGGTCAGAACAAGCATTCACTGACAGCTCTGATAAAGTCGTCTTGGTGGCTAGATCAGCAATGCTTTGGTCGAGCTCGATTTTTTTTGGAAGGAATTCGATGCTCTTAGAGCAAAAGTTTAGAGAAGCAGATCTGAGGAGACGGACAAAACCGAGCACGTTACCTACATCAGTTATGAGAGTTCGAAATTTTTAGAGGAAAGTCTTATCGTCGTTGAGTTTGCCAAGTTTTTTAATTTTATCGTAAAAGGACTCTGCTCTTTCGAAAGGATAATAACCCTCGTAATCCTCTTTTTCTGAAGCTTCTCGAAGCCAGTTCTTCTCTTTGATCAGAGGAGATTGAATCAAGTCATCAAACATGAACTTATTAAAATTGTTTATTTTCCTAAGGACCATATTGTTGAAAAGAAGAATGTAAGTTAATATTGGAGATATTTTTTGTTACTTGACCAGATATTTGTAAAAGGCGTTGACAGTGGTGCTGAGGATGCCTAAGCCATGCGTCTTGATTGAGTCCGAGAGTTGCTTTATTCCGACGCTCGAGATTTGTTTGGCATCCGATGTAATTTCGAGGAACGTTTGCGTGAAGATGTTATATTTGTATTTGCTGACGAACTCAGGAATGGAACGCAAGATCTGTAAAATATCAAAGTAGCCCTGATCGATGGTTTGGCTCGGCAGATATACGTTCTGAAGGTCCAATCCAAACAAATAGTTCCCCATCGTCCTAATCTGTTCGTAAGTCTCCATGTCATACATATTCAGGACGTTAATGTTGTAGAAGTTCTAGTTAAAGGATTTTGAGATTTCCGCCCTTATGTCAATGATGGAGTCGAAGATCCGCAGCTTCTCGAACTGCACCAGCTTCAGCAGGTCCTTTGTCTATGTTTTGAATGGGTTCTGCCCTTCAATTTTCTCCAAAAGCATGAAGTGGATATTGATTCGAAGAAAATCTTCGATTTCTCGTTTTAAGGGGAGCATGTAATGTTCTTCAAAACAACTGAGGAGCCAGCGCTTGTAGTCAGTGAAAACTTAGTTGGGATTTTCGAGATGGGAACATTTTCGGATCATATTGCTGGCATCCTCGAAGCCGTTGAACAAGAATTGGAGTCGTTTACAGCTGTTCGGGTTGTTGCGTTTCCATTCGAAAAGGGTGGGCAGCAATTCTTTGGAAATCCACATAAAGCTGCAGTTCGAAAATCGCTAAAGGATAATTCGGTTTTGGTTCACAAGTTCGAGTCGGTCGATCAGCTTGCGAATATCGGCCAATTCGTTGTCTTTAAACATTGAACGAGGAAGGAAACTTAGCGAGTAGCGCAGAACCGACAACTTCAATTCAGAAATAGGAGTTGCCACGATGTCCAGAAATTTCTTGAGACAGGCCAGGATGTCTAACCGATCAGGCTTTTTTTTGGCAGTCTCTTCCTTGTAGATACGATCGAAGACCGGGCGCAGTATCTTGTCAATGTCTTTTGCTACGAATTTGGTGAGGAGAGTCGTGTCGAAAGCATCGGCTTTTTCTCGAAACATTTTTTAGACTATCTTTATGCTCTCCACTCCCAATATCAAACAGCCAATCAGAGATTTTGTGAACCCCACTTCCTCGTTAACATGCAGGTTGACGACACTGTAGATGACTCTGCGAATCTGGCTGGCAAGCAGAACTCCACTGCCGAGGAGACTCAGCCTATTATTGAGACGCTAGAGAATGATATCTTTAGCTTTATCTGGCGAGCTTCTCGAGCTCTTTTCGATATCGCTTAACGAGTAATTGGAGGTCACGATGCTCTCCATTCTGCTGACCCAAATGCAGACTTGTGTATATAATGAATTGATCTCAGAGGGTACTAAAGTGTCAAATCTTTCAATGTATGATTTTAGGAAAGCCTTCGGGTCTTTGGGATCGCACGTTCTAGAAGGACGAGACAAAGGGCAAATGTTGGTGAGAAAATCCGAAATGTACACACTCACATAGGAATATGCTTAGATTATGGGAATCTTTTTCTGAATCTCCCATAAATCCCTCCATAAATCTCTCTGCTCATCTGCGGGATAGATTCTTCTGAAGAAGGCATAAACACACATCAACTCAAGCAGTCTCGTTCTTTATTACTTTTCGACACCAGAACCAATGAGCTCGGCAAGTCGATTTCGGGTTTCTTTAAAATACAACTCGAAAAACTATCGCAGCTCCTTGTTGTTTTTGAAGAGCCCGAGTTCTGATTTTGATTTTTCAAGAAATCCATCATAACTCATACTGATAACCATTTCGAAGCATTTGCCGCTGAGGAGTGTATTATCCAGTCTTACCGCCAGCTTCTCCATTGATTTTGCTTGTTTTTGGGTGCTTCCGAATTTATCAGGTTCGGTTTTTGCCATCTTAACCAGCTTCTTATACTGGTTCCATTCTGTCCCGATCGAATCGTTAGCAGCAACGATGCTGTCAATTACATAAATAATCCTCAAAGCCTTACCGATGGTCTCGATCGGGAAATAGAGATTCAGTCCTTTGAATATGTTTTTGTAGGCATTCTATTTTTTATTGAAAATACAGTGCAGCTGAACAATGGAATGCTCCACATAAGACATCAGCTTCCGGACCAAGTCATAAATCTTCTTGTAAATGCCGAGCATGCGAGCCGTCTGCAGCTCTGCCTCTCCTTCAACTAATTAAACATTTTATGCTCTCTCTCCATATATCAAAAGACTATCAAGAAGAGAGGATTCGAGGAGTTCACGAATCTTGCTGACTTCGTTGTCTAAATATGTGAACAGAATGGTTGTGCGCTCGAAAATTTGTTCGGTTCTGCCATCGAGTCGGAGGAGGTCGAAAAGCCCAACATTTTTTTAATAGTTCTACAAATATATAAAGGAGAATGGACATTAGTTGCAATGGATACCAACTGACTCAACTCAATGAGAGGATGATTGACGTATCGACTACCATCACGAAAGAGATCGATCTCCATCTCTTCACATTTGCTGATGTAATCTTTGAAGTACTTGACGTAAGATGTGAAATTTTCTTCATATGGTTTGGTCGTTGCGATCCGTTCTGGTTGCTTGGTGGTCTCCTCATCAGAACTTTAATCTTCATCCGAATCAAAATAGTTTCTCGTGATTGTTTGTTTCATTCCTGATAAAAAATATTAACAATAGATTTAATAACTATATATATAAATTTTGCTGAAGCTTTGACAAAAATAAATAAATACATAAATCAAATAACTTCTTAAAATTAGATTGAAATAAATAAATCTAATAAAAACACACCCCTGAAATATATTAGGATGAAGTCAATATTTTTTGAAAATAATTATAGAGTAAAAATATACTTATAAATTCCCTCGATGGATGACCCATACTACTAAACAAATTTTAAAAAGGGGTGGAAATAAAGAAATAATCTCAATAAATGCTTAACTTTTAAAATATTATAACAAGGAAATGGAGGAAAAAAAAATACATGAATAAAAAGTATAAGTATATTTATAGTATAATCATTCAACCCGTAGAGACATTAGACAATTTTATAATGCCGATATGGTCGAGGAAGCTAGTGTTGTTATCATCTAATACAACTGGATTTCCGGTGTTATCTTTTAAAAGCAGACCAGTTCTCAGTGCCAGGAGATATCTTCCTTGGCGTTAGCAGGGAATTGGCCACGAGTATCCTTTACTGTGCATCATTTCTATGAAATCTAAGGCTCTACACTTGGAGAGCTGCTCACTCATCGGGCTTTAGGGCACGACTTTGACGAGTTCGACTGATAAAGCTGCGATAGTTTAGTTTTTGCTTTCTAGTTAAGATGTCTTTTGAGCCAGTTTTTCCTCAAGAAGCCTAATTTTCCGTTGATAATCTAATGCACCTGTTACAATTAGCTCATAGTTCATAAGTTTGTTATTGCTCGTTTTAAGTTTGGTTTATAATTAAAGAAGTTTTCTATGGGAGACTTGAATTTAAATTAAAATAGGGATTTTTCTGGAAAATAGCCGAATAAGAGAATTAGATGGGGAGGGATTACCTATTATTTTCTTCAATAAGCTTGGTCAAGTCTCGTTTGAACTTGTTATGTATCATTTCAACCTGCTCTTGCATGAAATGTAGCATGCTCTGTTTGACTTCGGCTGTAAATATCTCGGCACGAGGGCAGTTTGAGGGTTCCCCATTTTCCTCCAACACTTGATTCCCTTTGGAGTAAGAAGTGGGATTGATTTTGGTAAGCCTACGAAAATATGTTGAATTTGGCAAGAATTTACATATCAAATATGTTTCCAGGCAATTTAGTGTGTATATTCGAATTGGAAGGCTTCAGCATTTTTTTGTTAAAATTAATTTCGGAAAATTTAAATATATATATATATAATTATAATTATAATCATTTATTCTATACACGAGATTAATTTAGACATTCTCGTAGAACCTATTCCAATGCTCCCATATAATAAATGTACTCTATATTCCAATTTTGGTAAAATAAAGTGAGTGAATCCTCACAATGAAAAATGCATATTCAATATTATTAACAATAAATCCCGCATTTACTTACGAATATTTATACATAATTATATTTTATACGGCCACTGTCTTAAACATTCTTGGATCATTAGCGATGATCGGAAGATCTGCGTTGATTATATTTAGAAGTTTGGGGACGACTATCTCCGTAAAGCCCTCTGATTTTCTGAATTTTTTCGGTTGATGCTTTTATTGGAATTTTCTTGTGCTTGATATTTGACACGGTTTATTCAGCATTATGCAGTACTGATCTTAGATTTTCTACGAGATGGCTATCTTCTCCAATTTTCTATACTCCAAACTTCACAGCTTTCTGTACTATATTTAACATGATATATTTATTGTAGTAAAAAATGATGAATAAGCTATCTAACCTTGTAAGCAAGTATGGATTCATCAAATCGTTTTAAGTATTCGAGTTCCACCCCCATGTTATGGTATGCGATTGCGAGGATTGGGAGACGTTCTGGATTGGGAGGTTTGTCTCCGAGAAGCAGCTATTCTTGTAACATGACAATACTCATTAGGATATGTTCTAATGCTTCGGAGTGCCTACCCAGCTCGGAATGGACTGCACAGAGGTTGAGATGGGTGTCTGAAAGGACCTAGAATTTGTCTAACTTGAGTTCCAGAGAAAGTGCATTTTGCAAATAAGCAAGTGCAGATCTTGGTTTCTTGATCCTCCTGTAGTAACAGGCGAAATTGTTATAAGTGATTGCTCTGTGATGGTTCGAATTGAGGCTGAGTGCTTCTGCTTTCTTGAGAAAGAGTTGAACCAAGTCGAACTTCTCTTTCTTGAGTAAGACGATGGAGACAAGATTACTGATTTCGCAAAGTTTGTGAGAAGTGCGATGGTAGTCTTCCGAGTTTTATCCAAAGTAGTTTTTTCTGATTGTGAGAATCTCCTCGTATACATCCATGCATTATTTGTATTTGGACTATTTCTGAAGTTCTTCGGCCTTGGCTTCGAGATCCTCGAGTTGTTATTTTATTGCCTCCATTTGTTTCTCTGTTTAGATGATATCTTTATTTTTCAAACTATTATTATCAGTATTGAATTTAAAAACAGATTAAAATTCTATACAATCATTACCCAAAAAAAATGTTATAGAAACTTTTAGATGAGTTTCAATATCATGTCTTATTTCTTTGTATTTATTATTATATTATTTCCAGGAATCTCAACGACAATGGGCAGTAACGTGTCCTAAATTGAATATCAAATTTAATCACAGTATACCTTCCACTCTCAGCACTAATCTCTACTCCTCGGAGAAGTTACCATCCTCGCCGCCTTCGGGAAACCCCACGATCTTATTCTCCGCAAATCATTCATCACGGCATCACACCGCCTTGAATAGTTCCATTCCACCGTGAAACTTAATAGTCAAAACCAGTATAATGTGATGTTTCTAAAGGCAGTAGTTTAGCGTTCGACTCCTGCCGAAGTCATCTGCAGGAGAGAAGTGAATCTGGATCTCTATTATCGCTTCCATACTTCCACATTGGCAGATGAGATCAAGCATCGTCAACAACAGCGCAAAAGCGGTGGAAGGACATTTCCCGAAAGCAAAAGTACGATTTAATTGATGAGATAGTTTGGTTTGTGCTTAACGAAATTAGTAGAGCGTTAGAACAACTGACCAATAGGAGTCGGGTCCACTACGATATTTGTAGCGATAATATTTATCGGGACCAGCACGACAATTACTTCATTTACGACACGACCTACTTCATTGAAACCCCCGAAAGTATACCATAAATACATTCTGGTTTTTTTATTTAAAAAAGGATATTATTTGGATAAAAATACCAGGCAAGGAGGAATGAATAAAAATATATGCAAATAAGTGCTTTAATTAGTTAGGCTTGGAAAGAATATCGATCCTGTTACTGCTGCCGCCAATGACATTTTCAGTTTGGGACTTTGCCTTCTCTAGATGATGACCATGCGCCCTTCTCATCATTATTATAGGACAGGATTCGGAATATCAGAGTCTCTCTTCTTTGCAGATCTCTAATCTTCAAAGAATCTGTATACTGCGAATTTAAGGAATGTTGTGCAAAAGCTACTCTCGCCCATGCAACAGCGTTGCGATATTTATACTCTCAGAAAGTTTCTAAAAGAATACGAAGAGAGGATATTGAGAGATTCGGATTTCTACCTCAAGTAACGCCTGACACTTGAAGGTGACAGACCAAACCTCAGACACATCACAGAATGGCAACATAACTCAACTGAAAAACTCTCTCTCGCCAACCTTGGTCGAAGTCCTTCCAAGACATTACCTATGAGTCCGACATCTAGAGACTTCGTTGGGAATCACCAAATGAAGGCAACAACCCAAATTCAAAGGAATAAAATGATTTCGCCAAATTACAAGCATGCCCCGACGAACTCGCTGCTTAGTTTCGAGTCGAGAGTCACCCGAATGGAGAAATCGCCGCCTCCCATTGCCCGTCAAAGTAATATTCGATCCCGACAATGATGCCTTGACGATCGTGTCCATTTATGGGTCAAATTACTTGATATTATACATATTTTCATACATCCTGGACATTTTTTCATTATAATCATTTTGATTCGAAAACTATATGGAATAAATTTTTAGTAAAAAAGTCTTAACTAGTCTTCGGGTACTCATATTTTTTGGGAGGCGGAAAGAGTGGGTCGAGAGCAATCTTGAAGGCGTTTTCAAGCATGTTGGGTATTATCTTAGCCAGGAGAGGACTGGAAAGTTCAAGGCATGGATTTGTATTTGTCTCGATGAGCCAGGGCTTGAAAGTATGGTCGATCATAAAGTCTAAACCAAATATTTCAAAGGTATATTAACGTTTATTGGAATCGAGCAGTTGATATGTTGCTCTAATAGTATCAGCAGACAGTTGCATGAGTTTGGGGTAAATGTCTTCCCAAAAATTGTGCCCTTGATTTTCGGTTTCGAGATAACTTTGGAATTCGTGAAATGACAATTTATTGCCTGGCTAATATTTACCGTAGCTCTTCGATAGCTTTTGTACCGCATCGTTGGTTAGATGGATTGTCTTATTAGCTATATTATCTAGGCTGAATTATTTAGAAGATGTACGAATATAGCCCTCCTCGTACCAATAGGCTTTGATGAGACCATTCAAGCTAGTCACGAGGAGATAGCAACGGATATCGAATTTTCTTTTACGGTAGAGATAGGGAATAATATATTTTTGAACTATAAAGGTTCTGTCTGGGGTTTAGCTTTACTGGATGATCTTTTGGATGGCTTCGATTGTTCCAACAATCTCGATGCCTGATCCACGGTTGGTGTTCTCTCCGGGTTTGACGATCCAGATATTTTCCTTTTGATCCTTCAGATTGGTAAAGCATTGTATAAAATTATTCCATTCTACCCCAGAATCTTTCTACAAATGATAAGTAATTGGAATGAAATCGAAAGGTTCCAACCCAAGGGAGCTGTAGTATTTAAACATATTTTGGAATAGAGTCTTCTTATTAGTTATCTCTCTGTTAAATTATAAGTGGTTATGCATGCGTAAATTCTACGGACCGCAGTTTAGAACTCGGTAGTTATCTTTGGTACCCATAATGATTTTCGTTTCAGAGAGAGCGGAAGACGTAAGCTTTAAAAAACCTTTATTAAGCACTGTTGACTTATGCGTTTTGACACCAAGGGAAATCTTTTCGCCATTGTCAAAAATTTAATAGCTTCGCTTTTTGAAGTTGAGATCTTCGCCATTGATTGGGTTAATTTTTCCATCTTCAGGTCCCAAGTCCAGACAGTATAGACTATTGAGCATTTTTTGATTCTTATTTTGAGTCCATAGAAAATTGATTCCAAAATGTCCTAGTGCAGATTGTTTGGGACTCGCACATGCGGCTTGATTGTTGGAAAAGTGTTATAAAATACTCCACCAGGGCCGGTTGGCAAATATGGATCGCACCAGCAAACTGTTATTTCCTTTCTCGACGAAAACTTTATAGTTATGTGCAGTGATTCTTAGATTTTAAATGGAGTTGGTCCAATTGATCAAATAGTTCCAATCATTGATTGTTAGATATTCTACGTTGTTCTTAAACTGTTGTGTAGTATCGGATCCAATTTTAATTAGCTTTTTATGGCCTAACTTGCTGACTTGGGACCTCGATTTACTGCTCTCTGCATTAAAGTTGCTGCTTATCCTTTCCTTTCTTTAATTATGTTTGTTATTAAGTGTCGTATTCCTTAGCTCTTCGTGAGGTGATTTTATGGCACTGCTGGAGTTGATGCGACTCATGTTCAGGGTTTCATACAGAAGTCGATCGTCTTTAAATGAATATCTGTTATGTAATTGCAAAGGCTTGCTACTCATCGTTCCTTATTTATTGCTCTAGTATATTTAGGACTGCTTGGGAAATCGTGAATCAACGTAATTTTGATTGTTGGCATTAAGAATTGCCGTTTGCTGTTTGAGTTTTATTTTCAAATTAGGCAGTATTTTCATCTAATCGTCCTGCTTTTGAAATATTTTTTGATCATATAACTCTTTGCCAAAATATTTGTCATCTTTCTCATCGTAAATCCTTAAGTTGCTCTCTATCATATTACAGCTATTATCATCAGTTTGCGGGACTGAACCTGAAGAATTAACATGTTTATTTTGTATTTTTTAAACTCGAGCCAGAATCGATTTCATTATTAAGTCTTCTTTACATTTTTGGAGTTCTTGAAGAGGGTGTTCTTACTAGATCTTACTGCGAAGGAGAATGGATCCGGGAAATGGTCGTTGGTAGCGACGGGTGAGGTGTTTCGTAGATTTCTTTTATTTGTATTTGTAAAAGGTATTGAAATGAGTTTTGGAGGATTCTGCAAGTTTGCTATCATTATCGAGGTTCAAGATTGTATCGAAGTCTGAGTATCTATTCGGTTTCATTCCTCGATAAGGCTTTCAATAGATTATATTATAAAAGGGGTAAATTTAATTTACTTTTGTAAATAGAAAAAAATATTATTCTAAAAAAGGGAATTTTTACTAAAATATACATATAAACATTTTCACTAATACTTTTTTAGCCATTTCCGAGGATTATTGAGTTAATATAGAATTGGAAAATTGAATTTTAATATTTCATGGCAGATTGTTAGCAAAGGATGATGACGGTAAGGATGTCGCTCTAGGTTGAGTTTTTGAAAAATCAACAATGGTAAAAAAATAATATCAAGTTAACTGTTAACTTTGAGGAGCGGATCAATTTAGGATGTGCAAATTCATTATTTAATTTGAGCGATATCTATAAAATCTTAATATATGCATAGATATTAATATCATGTACCTCAATGCCAGGTTTAAATTAAATCATATTATATTAAATTGAATACGAGCTGAGTATATATAAAAATGAATATAGCAGAACAGGTTGTTTCTAACATTATCCGACCCCCAAGATAACAATACAGACTCAAAAGATTAGGTACTCATTTTCGTAAATACTCACACATTATATATCTACATAAATCTCCACCAAAGGCCCTAAACAATTTACTGTCCAATCTAGTGTGACATCCCGAACTTTGCAAGTGGATAGGCATGACTTAGTCATAGTTAATCAGTCTTACCAACGCATTCATATTAGTTACTTCAAAATCGCTCAGGAAGATCCTTCCAATATCCCTTGTGTGGTCTATCTACACGCCAACAATGGGTCAAGATGCTAGGGCCTGGACTATTTCAAACACATATTGCAGAGCGAAATGAATTTCTTAGTCTTCGATTGTTCGGGATCCGGCCATTCAGACGGCTAAACCATCAGTCTTGGGTTGAGATAAGCCAACGATCTGGAGTCTGTTATCAATTTCATGACGACCAACTTCTATATTAGATAGTTTGCCTTATGGGGCAGGTCGATGGGCGCTGTTACGGGTAATACATGTTTCAATTTAAACCCTTTCCCAATTATGTATATTCAGCTCTAATATATCTGTCCAAGAATGTGTATCCGATCAGAGTAGCCATCTACGACAGTCCCTTTTGTAGTCTCAAAAAATTAGTCAAGAACATCGCCAAACAAAAAACATATATCCCCAACTTTATGCTGAAGCATTTGCTGGGATCCATCGACGACAAGCTTTAGGAAAAGGGGAGATTTAGATTTAACCATCTTAAAGTCAAAAACTACGTGGAGTACATTAGTGCTGCAGGGTTCTTTATTTCATCGGAAAAAGACAAACTGGTTTCCCATGAACATTGCCTCAAATTGTATCATCGATATCGAGGCGATAAAAAAATGTAGTTCATTAAGCAGTAACACCATGAAACTAGAACTCCTGAGCTGATAGCGAAGTGCATTAATTTCATTAAGTCTAAAATTCGAATTAATAATAGCAGCGCGATGCGTATGTCGGGAAGCATCCCAAAAGGAATTAACATCTTTCCTCAAACACAAACACATTACGGAAATCATAGTTCCGAAGGTAGGCTCTCGAATTTGGATGGAAATACCACTTCTTCAATCAGAAATGCGTTGCATTAAAATAAATTGAAGTTCGGCCGGGAAGATATATGTGGCACTGATAAAAACTGCGCAGAGAACAGTGAGTTGTTTCTATGTTTTTTTGAGAGGAGTCGCTAAAATGAGAAGAACAAATACAAACCAGCAGATGTTGCACGATATAATTCAAATCTACACGACTCGACGACCACTCATATGAATCGAAGTTCAGTCTTAAGTCAAAACAATATGTTTCAAGAGACTCATACTAATAAGATTAGCCTTCAGCAATTGAGAAGGCAGTTCGCATCAAACCAATCTAGCAACCAGGTAATCTCCCATTTAAAAAATATATTTCGATTGTAGATGCCGAGTTATTCTTTGAAGCAAAACCATCAATTTTCAAGAGCGAATTATCATCCCATGTGATCATTCGCGATTTACAGATCATTTATGAGTCTATTTCAATCCGATCATACCGTCATAAAAAATTGATAAATCTACATGCACTAAATAATTTCGAAAATAATAAATACAATGAACAAAAGGATATTAAAATATTTTTATTTTATATTAAAATATTTTTTGTCCTCTCTCTATTTATGCACAATAATAACTTAGAATATCGAAAAAAACAAAATCAAGCATCTTTCTCTCTCTTCTTTATCTTATATTTCTACATTGCTTATTTCGCATCGGCTGGATTCATTGGGAAATGTTTCTTGTACTACATCGAAAACTCCCCTTCTCCAGAAGTCAGTCCTCTCAGCTCAGATGCATACCCAAACATTTCTTTTAGTGGAACATCAGCATTCATAATGAAAAGATCGCCTTTGGTCTCGGTATTGGTGATCAGCCCTTTTCTTTTAGATAAACCAGCCATAACCCCAGAATATGAATGCTGAGGGCAAGTAACTTATACATCCATCATGGGTTCGAGAACTTGGGAGCTGGCATCCTGCATTGCTTTGATAAATGAATATCGAGTTGCGATCGCGAAAGCATTCGCTGAAGAATCTACAACATGAGTCGCTCCATCCTCAAGTACGTATCTGAAGTTCACAACTGGATAGCCTGTCAATGGTCCTTTCGAGACAAGTTCATAAAATGCCTTTTCTACTGCACTGATATACTCAGGAGGAACATTAGTACCAGAGATTCTGGAAACAAACTCGTTTCTTGGCTATTCATTTTCGTCGGTTGTATATGGCTCCACATATCCTATCACGCGGGCGTACTGGCCTGCTCCTCCCGACTGCTTTTTATGCAGATAGTCAAAATAAGCTTTTTGGGAGATGGTCTATCGATAGTTTACACTGGGAGCTCCAACTTTCACATCCACCTGAAACTATCTTCTCATTCGCTCTGCATAAATCTGGAGATGCAGTTCTCCCATCCCACTGATAATAATTTATTCGGACTCTTTATCGACTCCCACTTTGAACGTAGGATCTTCTCGCTGGAACTTTGTCAGAGCTTTGCTGAATCTTGATGATGCTTCGTTTTTCAGGGGTTTGATGGTCAGGGACATGACTGCTTCGGGTACATGCATACTCGAACATCGGATTGGGTAATTTACGTTATCGGTATCAGTTAGTGTTTCTCCTGTTGCGCACTCGACTCCAAAGATCGCGAAGATATCTCCTGATCCTACGTCGGTGATTTCCTCCATCTAATTGGCGTGCATCTTGACCATTCTCGACACCTTAAGTTTCTTCTTAACTTTCTCGTTCCAGACGTAGTCTCCTTTCTTGAGCTTTCCTTGATAGACTCGGATGTAGGTCAATTGTCCAAATTTGGATTCTTCCAGCTTGAAGACGAAGCCGACAAATGGCTTCTTGTCGTTGATATCAAGCACCACCTTTTCCTCTTTTTTTGTATCTGCATTAACTTTATATCCTACATTTTACTTTTAGTGAGGGGCAGGCAGATAATTCAAGACTCCGTCCAAAGCCAACTGCACCCCCTTGTTCTTATAGGCTGACCCCATAAATACTGGATAAAATTTATTGGCTATTGTCAGTTTGCGAATGCATTTATCGATTTGTTCCACTGTTGGCTTCTGTTCGTTCAAGTACATCTACTACATTTCTTTGTCAATATTTGATAAGGTTTCGATGAGTTCATTTCTTTTTTCTTCCGTCAGCTTTTTCAAATTTTCAGGAATATCTTCTTATCTGATGAATTATCCATTTTTTCCATCAAAAATGAAGGCTTTTTCCCTGACGATGTCAACAAGACCTTTCATCTGCTCGTCTGACCCGATGGGAATCTGCACAGCAGCAACAACAAGACCAAGTTTTTCTCGAACTGAATCTATGACAGTCCAAGGATTCGCGCCCATCCGATCAAGTTTGTTAATAAAAATTATCCTAGGAACATTGTACCTATTCATTTGTCTATTTACAGTTAGAGTTTGAGGCTGGACTCCTCCGACTCCACAAACCAGCAAAACTCCTCCATCCAAAACTCTCAGAGCTCTCTCCACCTAAATCGTGAAATCAACATGCCCTGGGGTATCGATA